>PVIY010020082.1:0-44651 GCA_004026745.1 Myrmecophaga tridactyla | reverse complement strand
TTTTCCTCTAACTGTTTTATGGTCTTAGACCTAATGTTTAGATCTTTAATCCATTTTGAGTTGACTTTTGTATAGGGTGTGAGATACGGGTCCCCTTTCATTCTTTTGCATATGGATATCCAGTTCTCTAGGCACCATTTATTAAAGAGACCGTTGTGTCCCAAATGAGTTGGCTTGACTGCCTTATCGAAGATCAAATTGCCCATGTAATTTTAAAAAAGCCAAATTCCTCACCAATTATGTGATTTGACAGTATACACTTTCATACACATTCATATCAGCTAAGCCAAAGCATTATAGAGATGAAAACTTCGATACTGTAGGGATTTTGTACAGAATACATGTATTACACTTCTTGTTCACATTCCTGTTTGAATCCCTGTCTGAGCAAAATTAAAAGTTGATACAGAAGAAAAAAGACCTTTGAATATCCACTCCTGGTGATTAAAAGTTGATATAGAAGAAAAAAGACCGTTGAATATCCACTCCTGGTGATCTATTAAGGAATCCTTGATTTGTGAGGGAAATGTAGCTAAATTAGCTCAAGAGACCTGGGCCAAGAGTAGATCATACATCTCATAAAAGTGTGTAAGGTGATGTTGTTATACTCCAAGTTAAACAACCCATCCCACTGAGATTTTGTTCTCTAAGGTTTTCTGTTGGTTACACCTAAGTTAGGTAAGGTCAGGTCACTCTCTATCACAAAATAAAAATTCATTCAATCTCTCGATATATATTTACATATACATTTTTAAAAAAGATAAACTAGCTTTTCATGCCAGAGGCAGAAGGCATGAGAAAATACCAACAGGTTCCAATTCTTATATGAACCAAATTATGAACCAAAATGAAGAATTCATAGCCCAAGTCTCAACTAAGTGGAAAAGTATTTTATGGACCACACCGAGCTAGATACTCAGAACTCTTGCCAGCTATAAGAACTTGGCATAATCTTTAAAGCAGAAGAAAGCATTTTACTAAATAAAGTGAATTTTTACTACAGACTTCATTGTAGCTGTCATTTCCCACAGCTCTTAAACAAGCACCATGTTACTTTGACACTAAAGAGCCTTAGCAGACAGTTTAAAAGGCAAGGCAAAAAGAGCTCAGGCACAATTGAGTTACAAATTTGGAGTTATTGCTTTCTAGTTTGTGATTCTTAACATGCTGGTAAGTTATTTAGAAGCAAATCCAACAGATGGCTTACTGGGACTATAAAAGTTGGTTCTCCTTAACAAACTTAAGTCCTTAACCTGGTGGGGTTCCTTGCCTCAAAAGAAGGATCAGCAGGACACAAGGATACTCAACCTACCTATGAAGTGAACACAAGGTATATATATTAACAAGACTAGCAAGAGACAAAAATCCAAAAAAATAAGTGTGTCCAAAAGGAATGGGGGAAAACTTAGTCATTACTCTATCATTCTATATCTCCATTTTGTGAAAATGACTGTTATTGGGGTAAAACCCCAAGTGGCACATGAACCCATTATTTGACTTACAGCCTATCTTGCCTTAAGCCAAATCAAAGAATATCAAATACTAAGAAGCTTCTACAGAAAGGCATATTTTGGAATAGAACTATAAAAAATATTTTGGTAGTGAGGCGCTAGAGTTTTTTTATAAAGAGAGAGTATAATATTTTTCTCACATTTCTATGAATATTAACAAGATTAGAGAAACAGCAGAGAAGAGAACATTTTAGCAAAGACAACGGTAGGAAACTGCAGACCGAATTTATTTTATAAGGAACTTAGAAAACATGAGCCAAATAATTGATATTGCATTAAAAAACAAATTAACAACTGTACATCATCCAAATTTTAAAAATTAAAGTGTCAATGTGCCACTAAAAAAGGTACTAACATAGTAATGCTTCATTTTAGAACAAAATACTAACAGTGGCTCATCACAAATAGATATACAAACATAAAGGTAATGCTAAAATGATGCAGAATTCTGAATCTCAAAGTGACCCAGTTGACTGAAAGGAGCACCAATTGTCACCAATGTGGGACTGCCATATATTCTATCAAAGAAAAATAAACTACCCCACAGGGTGATACAAAATAAGCAAATAAATTAACTAGGGAGAAAAAAAAAGGAGCTTAAGATGCCTGGAATTTTAAAGTAAATGGTTTATTTGGTTCTGTTGTTACATGTGTTTTATCTGCTTTCTTCCACTAAGAAAATAGTGGTTATGTGAGGATCCAAGAATACTTCCCAGTTATGTTTTCAGTTTTTCAGTAATGAAAACTTTCTATTTAAGAAATGATTGATATTCCCTGTCCCTCAAGGCATTTAATGTACTATAAAGAAAATGATTTAACAGCTATATTATGCTTTAACATTTTCTTTTATAAAAATCCTAAGTCAAGAATACTCAAAGGATCATTGTATCTCTTATTTTAAGAAAAATATTTATTTAATTCCTGAAAAATCTCTTTTCAGGAAGTGCAAACAACATGAAGTTCTAATACACCAGAAAAAAAGAATATTGGGTGATCCAATTATAACAATTTAAATTAAAATACTCAGAAATATTTCTGATGGTTCAAAACTACAACTTATGATTCCTTGTGAACTAATTTCACTGAGAAAAGTTGAAGTATAAGTCCAAAACTTGGGTAGGAATATGCTTAAAACTTTTATGCTTGAACATTTTTATGGAAGAAAATTCACAGCCCATTCAATAATCCTGAAGGAAAACCAGATTAAAAGTAGTTGGATATCTGTACATACCATATGTACAGATGTATAAACGAATACTTTCAGAGAAAAAAAAAAGGAATTATGTTTATTATTTACAGGCTACAAATCACTTATTTTTAAGGAAGATTAAAAAAAGGAGTTGGTAACTGGGAGCAGAGTCAGGATGCAAAGGGAACCTAAAAGTAGTAAAAACTAAAATTTTTTGCAGTGTAAGGAAATGCAAAGAGTCTTATACTAAAAATCTTTAATTGTACAAAAACCAAAGTAGTCCAACTACTGCCCATTTATGATGATAAAAATTGAAACAGAAGTTCTAAACCCATTTTGCAAAAATTCTATTATAACATTCTAATATCCAGTTCATATTGTGCCTCTGAGTCAAGTAAGATTTAAAGTCAAGTGGGGAAGGGGGACCAAAATCACACAGAGTTTACCTTTTCTTAGGAGATGATAACAAATTTCATTGTAAGAGGATAAGATGAATAGCCCCTTAGTAACTGTGTACTTTAACTTCAATGAAAAGTCCAAATATTTCAATTTTATAACCTCTGGTCTGTTACTAAGATATTTAAAATATACTTACTGATATTTAAGTTTTACCTTAAAGGACATCATACTCTGAAAACAGGTCTGCTTTAAATATAGTTTGATAATTGTGGGGATACTTACAGGATGAAGATTTCTTTAACAAATACTGGTTTCTTGAATTTAAAAAATCAGCAAGACAAAATTTTAAAAATCTTAATTTACAGTACATTGTAAACTGCAGACAACAACTGATACATGTATTACAGACCAGCACAGATCAAAAGTTTTTTCCAGAGATTTATAAGACTTTGTATCTTCCTTTATTTGTTGGTTGGTATGAATTTTGCTGCAGTAGGGAAAAAGAAAAAGTTATATGGGTCAAAGAGCCAAAAAAAAGGACTACTTTCCTTTAAAAACTTTTAATACTATAAGATACTTAAAAAAAAAAAAGTATTGTGTTGAGGAATAAGGAACTATTCAAAACATAATAATTTATTTTTGTTCACTCAATTGCTCCCTGTAACTTTACGATTTGAACCTACATAATAGTGATAGTACACACATAAGCCCAAGGTTGTTTTTCTATCACTTCTTGATGAAATAGTCTTAAGCATTTTACTTATGAAAATAAATGCATTTATTAAGTTAAGATCAAGACTATCTAAAGGACAATCATCCTAATGTACATATTGTAGGTAGAGTTTACAAGCTTAAATTGGCACTGAACACATGGGGTTATGCCTATATGCTTTGGAAAGACAGTCTGTAAAGGGCTGCATTTTCCAAAATCAAATTAAGTCCTTACTAAGTTCAGAAATGTTCACAATGTGAGGGCAAAGATGAAGACCTACTAAAATTTTCATGCACTGCTGGTATGAGTTTAAATTGGTATAACTACTTTGGAAAACTGTTCAGCAACACCTACTTAAAGCTTAACTACACTTGGACTGTAACCAGCTTCCACCCCAAGGTATACATCCAAGAGAATAACAGACTAATGTGTATACCTAAGAGACATGGAAGACTGTTCACAGCAGTGTTACTCCTAAAAAACAAATGCTAGAATAACCCCAGGGTCCAAGTGATAAACAAATATGATATGTTCACACAATTAAATACTCTGTAGCCATGAAAATGAATGAATTACTATTACATGCAAAAAAACTGGCTCACTCGCCTCAAAGTAATATTAAGTGAAACAAACTAGATGCAAAAAAAAGCAAACAACATTTGGAGGAGGTGGTTAATGACAAGGGGGGCATGAGGGGAACTTGTAGACAGGTAGAAATATTCTATATTTCTTTATCTAAATAATGATTACATTGCTCTGCTCACTTTTTGAAATTTCAATTGTTATGGATGTTTATGATATGTTTATTCTTCTACATTATATGAAGTATAAATTTATTATATAATTATTATATAAATTATACTTCAATAATGCATTTATTAAAATGAAACAAATAACTCCTTGAGGTTTTCACTCACCAGCCGGATCAGTTCTTCTTTTATAAGCCTGGTGATTTCTGCTTTTGCTTTCTGTACAGCCAGTTCATTGGCACCTAGAGGGTGGGTGGGAAGCATATTCATATTATTAGAATTACACTGGAGTAATACAAGTGTTGGCATGGATGTGGAGAAATTACAAGCAGAAGAAAATCTGGGAGGAAAACAAATCACATGGCATATGAAACTTACTGTTGTTGTTGAAGCTCTTGTTCTATTTTAGAAAGAAGGAAAATGACACTCTCAACTGAATCTAAATGGGAGATGTTCTGCTACTTAAGTTAGGGCCAGATCGTTTAGACCATATTTATATGTAGCTACATAAATTTTTCAATTACATAGCTTCTTTAGGTAATAGATTGCATATGTTTATAAGCTGCCATGGAAAAGAAGGATTTCCTTTCAGTCATAAAACAAATTGTCTGCTTTTAACAAATTCTTCCCTTGTAAAGAGAATCACAAGACAGATTGTAGATATTACACAGCCTACTAGGAATATTAGTCCTTTCTGTTCTCCTTGCCTCTGCCTGGTAGGAGGCCTGCAGATGCTTAGCCAAACAGGCCCCTCAAGGAGCCAGATAGTAGGGTCCCTCCAATTAGAAAACTAGTCAAAGAAGTCACCATGCTCCTTTCACAATAATAAAACCTGTCAGCATTCAGTTCAGTTTGAGTGCAGTTTCAAAAATTAAAAGGTCAATTAAAAAATGCCAGTCTGTGACAGGCCTCAAAAACATTATATCATCCTAATTAACAATCTACAGCTCTTATTCATCACCATTATGTCTCAAGAACACTATTAAGATTTAATTTCCATAAGGCGATCTTTCTATTGTTATAAAAACTTTTTATTATATTATGTAAATCATATAAATATGCTTATATTATTATAAAAATATTATTTCCTAAGAACAAGCTTATATTATTATAAAAATGTTATTTCCTTAGAACAACTTCACAGTGGAGAGAAAGGACAGAACCATTATGGGTGGAAAGAAAAGTCAGCAGTAACTGTGGACTATATACAATGGAAAATCTCACTTAACCTTCAATTTGTGGTATGGGAAACATCTTCTGATAAAGTTGCATGCAAACTGAACTTTGATACATCAAATTATATTTCAATTTTATTATACTAAATAAGCATAACTACCTTAAATTAATGAATTAATTATTTAAAAGATCCATTTTTAAAGCAAATAATCATGTCTGTGATTTACATTTTTTTTTTATAAATATTTATTGAATTAATAAACCTTTCCCTGTTGCTGAAGCAGGACTCATATCCGTGATTCCTAAAGGCGCTCTAACAGATACTACGAACATATGCCAAGAGGTTTTCTTTCTTTCTTTTTTTTTTTTAATTTGCATATGGGCAGGAGGCACCAGGGATCGAACTCCAGACCTCCAGCATGGTAGGTCGGAGCTCTGCCTGCTGAGCCACAGCAGCCGCCCCCTGTGATTTACATTTTGAAAGGAGAGGCATTAGAAAATATTGGTTTTGCTTGAATGGTATCTATGATATTCAAGCAGAGGAAAAAAGGTAGACTCCTTGTATACCACAAGTTTTACAATTAGATTCTACCACATGTCACTATGTCCCCAACCTAATGGACACAGGAGTAATGGAGATCTAAGTATAGTAACGGAGATCTGTCCAAATCCAAGTACAGAAATATAAGCAGTTTAATTATCTCTGCTTCAAGACCCAGGAGTTAGCGCCACCATTTTACCACGTAATAAGGAGCAGCATCACATAATTTAGAAATAGTAAGTAGCTAGCAGACCATGTCTTTCAGAATACATAAAAGGGTGCCACATAAAAACTTGACTTGAAATAAATACAAGTTCATTTCTAAAAGTCATAAACATGGATGCAAAAATGCAGTTTGTTTAGTTCTGAACCTACAGGCTCCATACACTATTTAAAAACATATATAATTTTGACTGATACAGCAGTGATAAAATGGCAATAAAATGGAAACAAAAACGTTGGACTTGAATTTTACCTTTATCACAATTTGTCATTAATTCAAAAAGGCCAATAGTAGAAAGTGGTATCAGTGAAAATGGCAGAATAAGGAACTCTAAAAACCCACCCCTCCATGAAATCATCAAATAAAACTAGTCAAAATACCAAGAAATCAACTTTATCAGAACTCCAGAAACTAATCAAAAGATACAACAACCACTTGAAATGCTTATTAAAGAAAAACAGCTGAAACTTGGGAACCAAGTTTTACAGAGTTTTAATTTACCCTGGCCTCATCCTAACTGCCAAGTTTGATGACAGTCTTGAAAATACAGCCCATATTCCTTTATTCATAGTATCAGAGGGAACAGAACGGACCTTATACTCAAAGAACTATGGTTGTTTGTTTGCACATGCCAAGTGATTCCCTGAAGGACCAGTACAAAGAGCTCACATTTAATTCACCAAAACTGGGACTCTTCAAGGACTAAGGCAGCAACCCTGGGAATGTTTATCAGAAAAACTGAAAGGAAAATGTATTAGCCACTATCACGAGGAAAAGGAATAACAGTTGGGTCAGACAGTAGGCAAAACAGAAAAACAGGGGAAGAAAGCCAGGAAAATAAAAAAGTTGGTGGAATCAGGGCTTTGAAAACCTCTCACATATTCCTGGGAACGTAGAAGGCCATGTGTCAGGTCTAAGAGTGGTCAAATGCTCAAAAAAGCCCTGAGAAGGAATCAGATATTTGCACACTGTTTTTCATAGCAACATTGTACATAATTGCCAAAAAAGGAGGAGGCAGCCCAAGTCTCCATTAACTGATGATGAATGGATAAACAAAATGTAGTATAAATATACAATGAAATATCAGCCATAAAACAGAATTCAACAAGATAGATGAACCCTGAAGACATCATGTTGTGTGAAATAAGCCAGATACAAAGAACAAATATGATAGGAGCTTACTGAAATGAAATAATTAGAATAAGCAAATGCATGAAATCAGAAACTAGAATTCAGGTTACTACCCAGGGTGGGTATAGGGAATAGGGAGTTCATGTTTATTCATTGGGACAGAATTTCTGTTTGAGGTGATGGAAAAATTTTGGCAATGGATGGTGATAATGGTAATACACACCATGAATGCACAACTAACAGCCCGGCATTATATATCTGAATATGGTTAAAAGAGGAAATTTTAGGTTTAATGTAGGTTACTAGAATAAAAATTTAAAAAACAAAAAAAACCACAAGACTGTACATTACAATGAAGCCTAATGTAATCAATGGACTACAGTTAATAATAGTATAATTATAAAAATATTGTTTTATCAATTGTAACTAAGATACCACACTAATGCAAAGTTTTAGTAATAGGGAAAATTGTGTGCATGAGGGAGGGAGTATATGGGAATGCTGAATTTTCTACATGATTTTTTTGTAAACCTACAACATCTCTAATAAAAAATCTTTTTTTTTACAAAAAATGACCTGAGAAGGCTCCAAGCTCTTATCTCTGGCTAAACATCAAGCTCTACATGGGGAGGAAGTGAAGAAAAAAGCAAAGTTGTAAACTGTGTGACTAAGAGTTGAAGGCATGCCCAATACATACATACAGTATACTTGTAAACATGGGGAAAATTTTCGTTGCTCTTCTGGATGTTTGAGGAAATCTCTGAGGAATCACCAGTTGAACACTAAGCTAAAGGAAGAGATTTTCTGTGGCCAGACATGACAAAGAATACAGACTTTCTGAAATTAATTCAGAAATGTCACTAAAAAATACAAAAACTACTTTTTAACAAACCCTAGTTGAGAGGGGAAAAGTTAATTTCCAAAACTGCCTCATTAAAATATTCAAAACATCCAGATTGCAACAAAAATTTTAAAAGCATGTAAAGAAACAGGAAAGTATAACCATACAGGAGAAAAAAAACATTTAACAAAAACTATCCCAGAAGATACATAAATGACTTAACAGATAAAAACTTTAAATCGATGTTTAAAATATATTCAAAGAGCTAAAGGAGAGCAAGACAAAATACTAAAGGGAAAAAGGAGAATGATGTCTTACTAGATAAAGAATACCAATAAAGAGACAGAAAGTATAAAAAGGAACCAAAATATATTTCTGATGTTGAAAAGTATAATTACTAAAATGAAAACTCCACTAGAAAGTTTCAAAAAAGACAGGAGCAGGAAGAATCACTGAATTTGAATATAGGTCAATTTGAGTACTCACCCTGAGAAAAAATAATTAGTAAAATTAACAAAGCATAAGACACCCATGGGACATCACTAAGCGTATCAACCTATGTATTATAGGAGTCCTGGAAGGAAAGACAAGAAACAAAAGGGTGGAAGAATACTTGAAGAAACACTGGCCAAAAAATTACTAAATTTGGAGTTTTGGTCAATCATGATGGCAGGGGAAGATGTTCTAGGATGCAGTTCTCCCACAGAATCTTTGGACAACTAGCAAAAATGGGTAGAGCCATCTTCCTCTAAACAATGGAAAACAGTTAAAGGGATGCAGAAACTAGGTAAGGGCAGTTTCAAGAAAGCACAACTTTAAAAACTGTTGGAATGAGCCTTGAGGACATAATGCTGAGTGAAATAAGCCAGACACAAAAGGATAGATACTATATGATTCCACTTTGATGGTCATAGTAAAAGTAAAATCAGAGGCTTATAATATAGAATATAGGGGACCTGGAGATACACAGAAGCTTGAGATTGAAAAGTCTGCTAATGATGTTGAACTTAATTGTAAGGAAATATACAGAAGTGAAGGCAGTTCACTAGTGGGTCTATAAGTAATATTACCATATTGAAGGTGAACATTATTGAAAGGGATTGTGTAGACTCAGGTGTCCCATCAATTAATACTACAAATATAAACAAGTTTTTGCATGAACTCCTGCAAAGGTAGGAATCTTGTACAGAGTGTGTATTTTGGGGTATAGGGGCGAAATTGTTACCGCATGCGATGGGCTATGTTTAACAGTAAAACATGAACACTACCGCAGCAATACCATACATAATAAGGAGTACATAATAAGGAGAGGGACAAGACTTAAGGGGAAGTTTGGATTTTCTATCCAGTGAGGATGTGTTTTTGGCTATATTATATATTGTTACTCTTGGGAACAATAAAATTATCTAAAATTGAGAGTGTTGATGGACTGTTGACTCTGGACATTATACATGAGGCCCAGTAGATGGAGGTGGATATTTGGTGAGGCAAAATAAGCCAGAAACAAAAGAGCAAATATTGTAGGATATCATTTAGAAAATACTTATAAGAAAACCGGGGCCTAAATTGTAAGCTCTTATAGCAGTCACATTTAGTCCAGAGTGGTAACTGTTATTTCTGGATTTTCAGGGGCTGTTTTATATATGTATAACTTGGTATTTAAGGATAAGAAGGAAGCCGATTGGGTCAGGACCAATTCAGAATACAGGGGTAAGGAAGGTATTACCTGTATTTTAGAGCTTCACCTACTCTTTGAGACCAAAGGAAGAAAGTTTTATTATGCCCAGAACCTAAATTTTCTGCAGCACATAATCTAACTCAACCTGTCTGGACAGATCATTTAAACAATCAAAACACAGGGAGCTCAGAAAAAGAATGAGCCTTTAATTCTGTATAGCTTAATGTAATGCCTGGACACATCCCAGAGTAGGTTAAGCAGATAAAAAGCATTGGCAAAGTCCTTTGAGGGATGGAACTATTAAACTTTACCATTATAGAATCCCTGGATACTGTATCAAACATTAGGGACACCCAAATCAATAGGCCAAGCCCTTGATCTTGAGGCTTGCGCTTGTGAAGCTTACGTATACAGCAGAGATTTGTTTTAATCCTTATTATTGTTTTTTTTACTCATCTGTCCATACCCTGAATAAAAGGAGCACCAGACACAAGGTTTTCACAATCTCACAGTGTAAAAGCTATATATTTATAGTCTTCTACAAGAATCAAGGCTACCAGAACATAGTTCAACAGCTTCAGGTACTTCTCTCTAGCCACTCCAATACACTATAAACGAAAAAGGGATATCTGTATAGTATGTCAGAATAACCTTCAATATAACCTCTCAACATTGTTTGAAATCTCCCAGTCACTAAGATTTTATTTTGTCTCATTTCTCTCTTCCCCCTTTTGGTATTTACATACTGAATTTCTTCTAAATAAAAATCGCAAATGATATATGAGTTTCTTTATTAGTGTTCCTTATTTTCAGTCCTCTCTAGAATTGCCCTTATTTTCTCTCTGCATCTATTACAACAACAACAACTTTGATGCAACTCAAGACTGAAAGAGAATCAACAGTACATACTTTCAATTGCCAAGTAAATTTTCCGTTCTCCTTCCTTGGGTTCTTTGCCAGGAGGGAAGTATGTTCCTCTGATTGTAATTGCAGCTTCAGAATATTCACTGATTCTTTGCAGAGCTTCCTTAGAGGTAACTTTCCACCTAGCAGTCTATGAAGGAAAAGGTAAAGAAAATTCACATCATAGCAGGATAAAAATCTGGATGATGACAAAGAATAGCTTGGCTAAATCATATTATGGTCAATATTAAGATCACATCTAAGTTCACTTAGATCCTAATGTACTTAGAACATACAAAAACAGAATTTGTGTTGTTGGTTCCCCCATTTAGAGAGAAATTAAAGTAGCTATTAAAATTTTGATGGATTTTTAAGGAAGGAATAGAAGCAACAGTTTCTACGTCACAATAAAAACAATATAAATCAGTTACTTGCCTGTGGGAAGTCATTGATCTCTAATTCTTCCTCATATCTCTTAAAAGATTCATTCTGTCCACCATCCTGTCTCTCCTCTTCTTGTTTCTCTAAAGGCACATAATTGAGCTTGGCATTGATCTTTTCTGCAAGTTGCTCTGCAATGGTTTTTGCAGACACAGTGGGAGCCAGAATAGTGCCACCTCTGAGAATTGCATTGGTGGCCTGTTGCATCACATCCTGCAGTTGAAGAAAACCTACAGTCAAATCTCAAATGAGGACAGAGACCAGACCCCACTGCAAATTATCCCCTGAAATGTCACTAACTTTGTTAAAGAACAACAATAAAAAATAACAACAAAATGCATTTTTCTAATGCAGACTCCTAACCCCTATGTGCAATTTAGCAATGTCTATTTATACATCAATAGTTTAATATACTTCCCTAACCTTTGCTGATAAAAATGGAGAACATACAAATATAACTCTTTATTAAAGCTTCTACTAGATATTCAACATGATAAAGGGGCATATATGAAAAACTCACAACTAATATCACATTTAATGGTGAAAGACTATACGTTTTCCCCTTATGGTCAGGAATAAGACAAGGATGTCCACAGTCACCATAGTTATTCAACATAGTACTGGAAGTTCGTGCCAGGGCAGTTAGGTGAGAGAAAAATAAATAAAAGGCATCCCAACAGGAAAGGAATAAATAAAACTCTCCTTCTTTGCAAATGACCTAACCCTATACATGAGGAATCCTGGAAAATAAACAACAAAGCTACTAGAGCAAATAAACAAATTCAGCAAAGTGGTGGGGTACAAGAACAACATGCAAAAATCAGTGGTGTTTTTATACACTAGTAATAAACAATCCTAAGAGAAAAATCAAGAAAAAAAATCAAAAGAATCAAATATCTAGGAATAATTTAGCAACGGATATAAAAAAATTGCACATAGAAAACTAAAAAACATTGCTGAAAGAAATTAAAGATCTACATGAATGGAAGGCCATTCTGTGTTCATGGATTAGAAGACTAAAAATTGTTAAAATACCAATTCTACCCAAAGCAATACACAGATACAACATAATTCTGATCAAAATTCCAACAGACATCATTGCAAAAATGTAAAAGCCAATTATCAAACTAATATAGAAGGGTGAACAGTCCTTAATAGTCAAAACAATCTTGAAAAAGAAGAACAAAGTTGGAGGATGCACATTTCCTGATTTTAAAACTTACTGAAAAATAAAACTGAAAACAGGGGGAATAACATCATAAAAATTAAGAATTAAATATTGAAAAAAAAAAGAAAAGTAAAACTTATTGCAAAGCTACAGTAATCAAAACAGCATGACACTGGCACAAGGACAGATATATGTACCAATGGAATCAAAAGGAAAATTCAGAATTAAACCTTCACATCTATAGTCAACCGATCTGTGACAACAATGCCAAGTCTGCTCAGTGCGGAAAGAAGAGCCTCTTCAACTAATGGTGCTGGTAGGGTGAACTGGATAGCTATATGCAAAAGAATGAAGATGGGCCCTCACCTCACATCATATACAAAAGTTAACCTAAATATAAGAATTAAAATTATCAAACTTATAGAAGAAAACAAGGAAACATCATCAGGACCTTGTGTTAGGTTTTGGTGTGAAATCTAAGAAATCTTTGTTGCAAAAGCAACAAAGAAAAAAATAAAATAAATAGGACTTCATCAAAATTAAAAACTTTGTACGTCAAAGACTTTATCAAGGAAGTAAAAAGATTGTACTTTTTCCCATATGCCATCTATTTTCAACACCCTCAACAATCAATGTCTGTATGTTAAATTTTATCAATAAAAATATTTAAAAAGCTCACTTTCCAGCTCTGAGAAAGTGCTGACCTACACAGCCCAGTCACATCTGCCCCCAACCCATGAAGGCATAACACTGACCTGCTGCCACAGCTCTACGCATGCGCACAAAAAGCCCTGTGCCTTAGACCAGCGCACACCAGGGTCACACTCCCAAGACTGGTGCACCTGCACAACCACATCCTTCCTGACCATTGGGTGCCCACGTTCACAAGCATCAATGAAACATCCCCAACCTGTGCCCCTACCTGCCCCGAAACAAATCACTATACTGAGTGCTCCATCCTATGCCCTGCTCCCTGCTGTACAACCATCCCACAAACACAAGGCCTTAGGCTACTGAAAGAAATCAACTCCCAAAGTAAATTAATCATGATATTTACATGCAACGAAGGCAGCAGAAGATCACTAACCATATCACAATGTAGACAGATATAGCCCTGCCTAATGACCAAATTAAAACACCTGAGGAGACACAGATGTTGGAGCAGCTAATCAAAGATGTTCATACAACACTACTTAATAAAATAAGTGGGATACAAATGACATAAAAGAGGTCAAGAAGACAGTAGAAGCTAGGAGAATCAAACAAGCTAGAAGAATCTACTGATTTGCAATTATAGTGGTCAATATAAAATGAAAGTAAGACTTAACCTTGAATCTAATTTTTGCTCTAAGCCCAGATAACCTTTTCACAATTAATTTAAAATTTCCATTACCAAGATTGATTAATTTATTGATGAGCTTCATATGTTAAGAGAAAATATTAAAAAAAAAAAAGAGAGAGAAAATATTCACTGGACAAATATTCCTGGCTTTCTCAAATTTTCTGTGAATGAATTACAGAAAAATAAAACAAATATCATGGAAAGCATTATTAGTTTTGATGGTTTTAGAACTTGATCATTTTGACATATAACTTTCATTCAGTAGATCAGAAGAATTAAATTCCTATAACCTTCAAACTGGTAAACAGATATTGAATAGGAGGACAACTATCAGGGTCATTATGTACTTTTTGGCATATTTCAATGCAGATTCACAGTGATGTATTTTGGTCTTAGTTTATGGTCATTAAAGTAACAGCTGCTAAAAAAAAGACAGTAGAAGAAGACAAAGAGGAATTTGAAAGAATAAACAGAAAAATAGCAGAAATCACAGAGATTAAACACTCTGTTGACCAAATAAAAAACATACTAGAGGCACACAACACCAAATTTGAAGAGCCAGAAGAAAGAATAATGATATAGAGGTCAGGACAATTGACTTCGAAGACTCAAAACAGCAAAAGGCAAAAAAGATGGAAAAAATTGAATGGGAACTCAGGGAAATGATAGACAAAATAAAGCACGCAAATATAAGAATCACTGGTGTCCCAGAAGGAGAAGAGAGGAGTAAAGTGCCTGGAAGACTAGTTGAGGATATAATGGGGGAAAACTTCCCAATCCTCACAAAGGACAAAAATACAAAAGTCAAAGAAGCCCAAAGAACTCCAAACAGAATAATTCCAAATAGGCCTTCCCCAAGGCACATACTAATCAGTCTGTCAAATGTTGAAGAGAAGCAGAAAATCCTGAAAAAAAGAGAAAAAAAATCTACTACATACAAGGGAAATGGAATAAGACTGACTTCAGACTACTCAACTAGCACCCCAGAGGTGAGAAGGCAGTGGTATGAAGCCAAGAATTCTGTACTCAGCCAAGCTGTCCTTCAAAGTTGAAGGAGAGATTAAAGTTTTCATAGACAAACATGTCCTGAAAGAATTTGTCAACAAGAGACCGGCCCTATAAGAAATGCTAAAAGGAGTTCTGCCGGCTGAAAAAAAAAAAAGACAGGAGAGGGAGGTCTGGAGGAGGGCACAGAATTGAAGAGTATCATTAAAGATAATTTAAATAATACAAAGAGAAAGAGGAAAAAGAATATATAGATCTGACAAATAAAATAAAAAAGGTAAGATCGTGGAATCAAGAAACACCTTTTCAGTAATAACTGTGAATGTGAGAGTAAATTTACCAATTAAAAGATACAGATTGGCAGAATGGATTAAGAAACATAATCCAGCTATATGCTGTTTACAAGAGACTCATTTTAGACATAAGGATACAAATAGATTGAAAGTGAAAGGATGGAAAAAGACTTTCCATGCAAGTTGTAACCAAAAGAAAGCTGGAGTAGCTATACTAATACCAGACAAAACAGACTTTAAATGTAAAGATGTCAAAAGAGGTAAAGAAGGTTGCTATAAAAGGGAACCATGTCATGAGGCATTCAATGATGCAAATGAACATGCAGGACATTTGGTGAGACAAAATAAACCAGAAAATAAAAACAACAATGGCATGGTCACCTGAAGGAAAAACATAAGAAAACAGGGACCCAGACTGTAAGCTTTCAGAACAGACACATTAAGTCCGGAGTAGTGATTATTATTTCTGGATTTTGAGAGGCTGTTTAATATATATAACCTGACATTTAGAGATAAGAACGAAGCTGAACAGGTTGGGGTTAAAGTAATTCAGACATATGGGTAAGGAAGACAGTGTCCATATTTTAGAACCACACATACTCTTTGAGACCAATGAAAGAACGATTTATTTGATCTGAAACTAAAATTTTCTATAGTGCATAATCTAACTCAACCTATCTGTATAGCTCATTTGAACAACTGAAACACAGGAAGCACCGAGTAAGAAAGAGGTCCTTTAGTCCTATATAGAATATGGTAAGGCTTGGAAACATCCTAGAGTATATTAAGCAGAAAATCAAAAAGTATTGGCAAAGTCCCTTGAGGGAGGGGAGAAAGACTTTGGAACTATTAAACCTTATCATTAGGGAATCCCCTGATACTGTGTCAAACTTTAGAGACAGCCAAATCAATAGGCCATGCCCTTGATTATGAGGGTTACTCTTGTGGAGCTTATATAGGTAGCAGAGAAACTTAGACTACCTATAGGTATGCCTAAGAGTTACTTCTGGAGGACACCTGTTGTTGCTCAGATGTGATCTCAGTCTCTCAACTCTGCAAGTGAAATCATTGCCCTCCCCCCTACGTGGGACATGACATCCAGGGGTGAATGTCTCCCTGGCGATGCGGGAGAGGACTCCCAGGGATGAATCCAGACCTGTCACCGTGGGATCAACAATTCCATCCTGACCAAAAGGGGAAAAGAAGTGTGATTAATAAAGTATCAGTGGCAGAGAGAGTTCAAATACAGTCGAGAGGCTACTCTAGAGGTTGCTCTTATGCAAGCTTCAGGTAGACCTTGCTACCTATCATAACCTCCCAACCCCCAAACAGAACCATTTCAGCCAATCCTAAAGAACACCTAGGGCAATATATAAGATTCCACAATGGTTCTAGGCACTAGCGTAACTTCCCAGAAACCTATGGCCTCTAGATGGGTCCCTGGTCCAGATAAGTCCTGAAACCTAGCTCAGCCTCTCCAGAACATCAGACAGTTCCATCTCCCAACCCCATAGTAGTGACAGACCCTTCCGATATCAAAAATTTAGAATCGCCATAGCCCAAACAACCCCAAAGAGAGGTATGGAAAGATCAAAGGTGATGGTGGAATTATACATAGAAGATAGGACTTAACAGATGAATATGAATGCTGAATCATTAAACTAATATCTCTTTTAGTCTCCAGTATTTTAGAGCAGCTAGAAGTAAAAACCTAAAATTGTGAAATTGTAACCCATGTCAAAGTCTGAAATATGTTCTATGACTAACTGTGCTGCTGTGCTTAGAACTTTATAATTTTTGTATATGTTATTGTTCACAAAAAAAGAAGGAAAAAAAGTCGATTGTGATGATAAAAAAGTATTTAAGTCCTTTAGTCTCCTATATTCTGGAGCAGCTAGAAGGAAAAATATGAAAGAATCGTATGGTAGCCCTAGACAAACTCTGGGATCTATCGTGTAACCACTTTTTGAAGAATGCTTTGAAAACTATTGCTTTTTTACTTCTTTGCTTTGTATATATGTTATACTATATAATTTAAAAAGTTAAAAAAAAAAAAAAGTTAGAATGGGAATAGCCCAAATACCCCTACAGAGTTGAGAAAGATCAGTGGTGATGATGAAGTTATACAGAGAAAGTTGAGTTTAAGAAATGAGTGCTGAATCATTTTACTGATATTTTTTTTAGCCTCCAGTGCCTTTGAGCAGATAGAAATAAAAACCTAATGTTGAGGAATTATAACTCATACCAAACTGTGAAATGTGTTCTACAACTATTTGTTGCGATATACTTTGAAATATATTGCTTTTAGGTATTTATGTTATTTAAAGACAAGGAGTTTAACAGAGAAGATAGGATTTAACAAATGAGTATGACTGCTGAATCAATATATTGACATTTCTGTTGGTCTCTAGTGCCTTGGAGGCACTAAAGGAAAAACCTGAAATTGTGGAACCGTAACCCATACCAAAATGTGAAACTGTTCCATAACTACTTGTTAAAATGTTGAAATTTATTTCTTCTTTGTATACATTTCACAACAAAAAAGTTAAAAATATATATATATATTAAAAAATAAAGAAAGAAGTAAAAAGGCAACCACAGAATGGAAGAAAGTATTTAGAAACCATCAATCTGATGGAGGTTTAAACTCTAGAATATATAAAGAACTCATAACAACGACAAAAGATAAACAGTCCAATTTAAAAATGGGATAAGAATTGAATAGGCATTTATCCAAAGACATACAAATGGCAAAAAATACATAAAAAAAATGTTCAGGGTCATTAGCAATCAATCAGGACAGTGCAAACTAAAACTAAAATGAGATACCATCTCACACCCACTAAAATGGCTACTGTTAAAAAAAAAAAAGAACATATATACATGTTATTGTTTCACAAAAAAGCAGACTGTGATGATAAAAAAAAAATATTCCTTCTAGCCTCCAATGTTCTGGAGCAGCTAGAAGGAAAAATCTGAGATGATGTTATGGTAGCCCATGACAAACTCTGGGATCTATCCTGTAACGACTTGTTGAAGAATGTTCTGAAAACTATTGCTTTATTTTTTCCTTGCTTTGTATATATGCTATATTATACAATAATAAAAAGTTAAACATTTTTTAAATGGAAAATAAGTTTTAAAGAAGATGTAGACTGTTGGTGGGGAGTTTGGTGATTCTTCAGAGTTGAGTTATTATATGACTTGGTAATCTCACTTGTAGGTATATACCTAAAAGAACTGAAAGCATGGACTTGAACAGGTATTTGCATACCAATGTTCATAGTGGCATTATTCACAACTGCCAAAGGTGGAAGGAACTTAAGTGTCCATCAACAGATGAAAGAAATAAACAAAATATGGTATATACATACAATGGAATATTAACTGGCCATAAAAAGGAATGAAATTCTAATGCAAGGTATAGAGAATGGATGAACCTTGAAGACCTCATGTTGAATGAAATACGCCAGGCACAGAAGCACAAATGCTGTATGAGCTCATTTGCATGAAATAAACAGAATATGCAAACTATGCAAACTCAGAGTCAGAAACTGGTATACAGTTGCCATCAGCTGGGGGTGGGGAGGGGGGATAGGGCAATGAAGAGCTAATGTTGCATTGATATGGAATTTCTGTTTGGGGTGATGGAAATGCGTCAGCAATGGATGATGGTGATGGAGGCACAACTTTGTGATGTAATCAACACCACAGAATTGTGTATTCGGGATACACAATTCCCAAAAAGGAATAAAAAGGGAAATTTTAGGTTGTATATATAAATTACCATGCAGACACACAGAGACAAATGAACGTGCAGAACTCTACAACACAGAACAATAATGTAAACAGTGGGCTAGAGTTAATACCAAAATTATAATAATATTGTTTCACCAATTGTAACAAAAGTATCACACTAGTGAATACTGTGTGGGTGAGAAGGGAACATACGGAAACTGTATTTTCTACATGCTTTTCCTGTAAACCCTAATAAAGAAAAAAAGAGGAAGAATTCTACTGGATAATAGATGTGCCTTGAATAATTAATTAACTTGTGATATTAGATATAGTACAGTATTTCCAAAATCATTTCCATACATTGCGCTCTTAAGCGTTTTCTCTGAATTAGAATCTTGTACCATCACCCTGTCTGAGCTCTTCCTTCTCCCCATGTCACAACTCCACAGTCAATAAGTTATAAGTAAATGACATTTAAAATCTTCAGAATACTGCTAAAACTGACAAACCATTCTTGGGAATACTATCAAAATTTACCTGTATTTAAAAATTAAGATAACAAAAAGAATTCTGAGAAACACACCTAGTGAAATATTTAGAAAACACATTTTTCTGCTACTTAAACCCATGGTAATTTGAGTTATATAACTCTGATGTTTATACTTCAAGGGAATTATTTGGGTGTCCACGCAATTAAAGCAGACCCATCCAATAAAAGCAGAATAAGAGAGAGAAAGAGAATAAAAATATTAAATTAAAAAGAGTTAGTTTTTACAGACTTTAGGATTATCAATCAGAATATTGCTATATACAACTATCCATGGCTAACAAAGATTGGCATTCCAGAATAGGCACTAATACATCAACCACACTAGAGAAACCATCAAAATGCAATAATCAAAGAATTCTGTTTTCAGAATAATGTTAAGTTCCCACAAACTCTATGTCTAGGATAATTTGTTGTTCACTTGGTCATGATATAATTCCTGAAAGATATTTAAAACACAGAACTTATCAATTACTAACTAAGACGTGGAACAATTTACTTAATACCTGAGACTCGATGCCCAAATTCTTCTGAGCATTTATTCTCAGAGCCAATCTCTTGGCAATTTCGAGTTTCTCAGCATTTCCTGCAGTTGGAGCAGGAACACTAGATGTTCCAGGAGCAGCCATATCCTTCACTCTCTTCTTTGAATTAAACATGCTCTCAATCTGCTCGTCAATCTAGACCAAGGAAAATACAATGATTAGAAAGAAATGCATTAGAAATACAAATTCAGGTATGCGCAAAAGAAATTAATAAGAATTATTTCCACTGAAAGGCTAGAATCAGACAGTTATGTTTATGTTAACCATGCAGAGCAATAGAAAAATTTACCTGTCTGTTAAGGGCAACACATTCATTTAAAATAAAAAATCAGTTATTGCCTTAGTCCTCTGAACCAAAAAGGAAAGAAATGAAAGTTGGTTTCCCACCAAGGCAAGAGCAAAGCTGAAACACTCATCTTTCCCGAGTCACATGAGCTCCTTTGCTACAACCAGATCCTCAGATTAGCCACACTGCATGCTGGAGAATGCAAGACAATTTGGATTTCTTTTTTAAAGATGCCCTTTGCTCTATAATGGTTACTGACAGTCATGAAAGAGATGCAAAACCCTTAATTAATAAATCAGATTGGGTTAATGAGCCTTTATCTTTAAAACTTCAGATGCAGAGAAAAGTGTGATCAGAGTTTAAAAATTAAGTTTCAAAAAACTTAATTAGGTTTATATAAAAGCCCTTTCAAACAAGAGAAACGGTCAATTTAGAATTAAGTCTTTTCTGATTCGTTTACCCAATGTTTTTAGACAAATCCTCTATTATCATCTGAGGAAAGGGGAAGAGTTTTTGAAACTTTGCCTTAGCAAAATGTATCATTTTACCATTACATGTACCCTACATTACCACTGGGAGTCATTGACCATATTTGCAGTTATCTACTGGACTTGAGCTAATGCCCTTCCAATTTCTTTTCATTGCAGTATAATTTGGCCCCAAGGCCTGAGCTATAAAAGAACAGGGTGCCTCACACTGGCTACTTTGTTTTGACAGTGAATGCTTCCTCATTTACTGAGTTGGGGTCATCTTTCAAGGAAACTGCTTAAGTGGTTCATGCAGTTATTGTATTTGTTCTCTGTCTTTATTGACCTAAAAATCATATGTTCTTTAACAATCAGAAAAACAATCAAGTTTCATTATGAAATTTTTAAAAGTATTGCTAAAAGTAACGTAAAAAAATAATCTATATCAACCTGTCTGGATAGTTCATTTGAACAACAAAGACCCCTGGGGGCCGCAGAGGTAAAGCCCTTCCAGTTCTGTGTAGAATGGTGTAATGCCAGGACACATCTCAGAATGTGGTGGGCTGATAATTGAGAGGTATTGGTAAAGTCCCTTGAGAATCCAAGGAAAAAATTTATATATAACATATAAATATGGAACTACTGAACTTTCCCATCTGGGAAGCCTGGGTACACTCTCAACCATCGAGGACATTCAGAAAAATGGGCCAGGCCCTTGATTTTTATGTTTGCCCTTATGAAGCCTGTTGCTGTGAGGAAGAAACTAAGACTGCCCATGGCGAGGCCTAGGAGTTGCTTCCAGGAAACCTCTTTGTTGCTCAGATGTGGTCTCTCTCTCTCTCTCTCTAGCCCCAACTCTAAAAGGAAAGTTATTGCCCTCCTTACTGCGTGGACCATGACATTCAGGGATGAGGGTCTCCCTGGCAGTGTAGGGCATGGCTCCCGGGGATGTTTGGTGCTGGCACCGTAGGATCTACAACGCCTTCCAGACCAACGGGGGGGAAAGAGATGTAATAAATAAAGGCATCAGTGGCCAAGAGAGATCAAATGGAGTCAAGATGCTATTCTGGAGGCTGCTTTTATACAAGCTTTAGTTAGACAGTACTGATTGCCAGTTTGCTAAACCCCAACCACTTTGACTCCAACTGACTCTTGAGAATCCTATTTGAGAGGTTTTGATCTGAGATTCTACAGAGGTTTCATGCACCAAGTTTTCTTTCCTGGAACCTATAATTTCCAGAGGGTTCCTGGGTCAGACGGGTCCTGAGGCCCAAAGGAATCAGCTTCTCCAAAAATATAAATTAATTACATACCCCTGTCCTTTAGTGTTGATACCCCTTCTCAAAATGAAAAAGTGAGAATGGGAATTGCCTAAAGATCCCCATAAATTGGGAGAAGGATCAAAGAAGGAGGTAGAGGTATGAAGAGAAAATAGGATTTGGCAGATAAGTATGACTGCTGAATCACTATATTAATATTCCTTCTGGCTTGCAATGTATGGGAGTAGCTGGAAGGAAAATTCTGAGATGGTGGAATGATAGCCCATGACAAACCCTGGGATCTGTTCTGTAATTTTTATTGAAATGTGATTTGAAAACTATTGCTTTTTTCTTTCTTTGCTTTGTACATATGTTATATTTTATAATTGGAAAAAAAAAAAGTAATGCAGAAACAGCTGACTGTACTGGTTTTAAAATATGACCACAGGAGTACATTGGGTGGTTCAGTAGTAGAATGCTCGCCTTCCATGCAGGAGACCCAGGTTCGATTTCTGGACCATGAACCCCCCTACCAAAAAAAAAAAAGATCATAAATTCTTTGATACTCTTCCCTTCAAAATGTGGGGCCTCCTCTTGGTATGGGCAGGACTTAATTTGCTTCTATCACATAGAATAAAGTAGAAGTGACAGTGTGTCATAATACCTAGCTCATAAAAGGCATTGAGGCTTTACTGTGGTCTCTCTTACTTGAGTCATTCACACCTGGAGAAACCCACCTGCCATGTCATGAGGACACTCAAGCAAATTGGCAAAGACTTCAGGCATTCTGCCAAAATCAAAGCGGGTTAGCCCTTTGGAAGCAGATCATCCAGCCCTAGTCAAGGTTTCAGATGACTGCAGCCTGGTCAACAGCCTTGCTGAAACCTCATGAAACCCTAAGTCAGAAGTTCCTGGCTAAACTGCTGCTTGGTTTCCTGACCCCTAAGAAGTTATGTGAGATTATAGATGTTTATTGTTTTACCTGCTAAATTTCAGGTTGATCTGTTTCACATAATAAACAAAACACTGACTTTACTGAATTTTAACCTAATATGGCATAATAGAAAAAAATAGACCAGAGTTGACAGCAATCCTAGGTTCTGGTTTTGGCTGTGCTTAGCTATCAAGTGGTCCTAGACCAAATATTTTTTCTGGGCCTCAATTCCTTCAAATGATGAGATCAGACTAAATTCCTGATTTACAAAATGGTGTTCTGAATTGTAACTAATAAAGTATCAGTGGCTCAGAGAGTTCAAATACAGTTAAGAGGCTACTCTGGAGGTCACTCTTATGCAAGCTTCTGTTAAACATTGCTACCTATCATAACTTTCCAAACCCAAACAAAACTATTCCAGCCAATCCTAAAAAAACACCTAGGGCATTATATAAGATTCTACAAAGGTTCCATGAGCTAGAATAATTTTCCAGAAACCTACAACCTCCGGATGGGTCCCTGGACCAAATAAGTTCTAAAACCTAGAGGGCCCAGCCTCTCCAGAACATCAGCTGGTTCCTTCTCCCTACCCCGTACTATTCAACTGTATTTTTTTTTTTTTTGGTATGGGCAGGCACTGGGAATCGAACCCAGGTCTCCGGCATGGCAGGCAAGAAGTCTGTGTGCTGAGCCACCATGCCCACCCCCCATATTATTGACAGCCCCTTACAACGTGAAAAGGTTATAATGGCCATTGCCGAGATATCCCTATAAAGCGGAATAGAAAGATCAAAGGTGATGGTGGAGTTACAAAGAGAAAGTAGGCTTTAACAAATAAATATGATTGCTGTGCTGATTTGAAAGGATGTATGTCCCCTAGAAAAGCCATGTTTTAATCTAAATCCCATTTCATAAAGACAAAATAATCCCTATTCAATACTGTATGTTTGAAACTGTAATCAGATCATCTCCCTGGAGATGTGATTCAGTCAAGAGTGGTTGTTAAGCTGGATTAGGTGATGACACGTCTCCACCCATTTGGGTAGGTCTTGATTGGTTTACTGGAGTCCTATAAAAGAGGAAACATTTTGGAGGATGAGAGATTCAGAGACAGCAGAGAAGAATGACATAGCCACAAGAAGCAGAGAGCCCTTAAGCAAGCAACTTTTGGAGATTAAAAAGGAAATCACCTCCCAGGAAGCATCATGAAACAGGAAGCCAGGAGAGAAAGCTAACAGATGACACCTTGCTTGCCATGTGCCCTTCCAGCTGAGAGAGAAATTGTGACTGTGTTTGCCATGTGCCTTCTCAGATGAGAGAGAAACCCTGAACTTCACTGGCCTTCTTGAACCAAGGTATCTTTCCCTGGATGCCTTTGATTGGACATTTCTATAGACTTTTGTAATTGGGACATTTTCTCAGCCTTAGAACTATAAACTAGCAACTTATTAAATTCTCCTTTTTAAAAGCCATTCCATTTCTGGTATATTGCATTCTAGCAGCTAGCAAACTAGAACAATTGCTGAATCATTAAATTGATATTCCTTTTAGTCACCAGTATCTCAGAGCAGCTAGAAATAAAAACCTAAAATTGTGGAATTGTAACTCATACCAAACTATGAAATCTGTTCTGCAACTAATTGTTGTGCTATTCTCTGAAATCTATTGCTTTTTTGTAAAAATGCTATTTTTCACAAAAAAGAAGAAAATGTCAATTGTGATGATAAAAAAATATTTATTCCTTCTAGCCTCCTATATTCTGGAGCAGCTAGAAGGGAAAATCTGAAACAACAGTATGGTAGCCCATGACAAACCCTGAGATCTGTCCTGTAACTACCTGTTGAAGAGTGCTCTGAAATTATTGCTTTTCTCTTTCTTTGCTTTGTTTATATGTTATACAATAAAAAAAAGTTAAAAAAAAAAATTCTACAAAGGTTCCATACACTAGGGTATGGAAGCCTATAATCTCCAGATGGGTCCCTGGACCAGATGGGTCCTGAAATGCAGAGGAGCCAGACTTTACAAAACATCAACTAGTTCTATTCCCCTAACCCATATTATCAACAGCCTCTTTCCAACATGAAAAAGTTAGAATGGCCATAGCCCAAATACCCCTAAAGAGTGAGAGAAAGATCAAATGTGATGGTGGAGTTATACAGAGAAGGTCAGGTTTAACAAATAGGTATGAGTTCTGTATTAGTATAATGATATTTCTTTTAGTTTCTAGTACCTTAGAGCAGCGAGAAATAAAACACTAAAATTGTGGAGTTTTAACCCATACCAAACTCTGAAATCTGTTCTACAACTAATTGTTATAATGCACTTTGAAATTTATTGCTTTTTTCATAAGTATGTTATTTTTCATAAAAAAAAAAGAAGAGTATAATAGAGAAGATAGGATTTAACAAATGAATGTAACTGCTGAATCAATATATTGATATTTATTTCGGTCTCCAGTGTCTTAGAGCAGCTAGAAGAAAAAATGAAAAATTGTGGAACTGTAACCCATACCAAACTTTAAAATCTGTTGAACTACTTGTTAAAATGTACTTTGAAATTTATTGCTTTTTTGTATATATGTTATTTTTCACAATTAAAAAACGTTAAAAAGAAGAAAGAAAAATGGTGTTCTGAAAGAAAGTTTGATGGAATATGGTAAAAAACTGTTCTATCAAGTATACTGGAGAATTTCTGGGTTAAACAAAGTTTAATTCATTTGAAGTAAGAATAGACTGACACAAGTCCCAGTTCTTTGCTATCCTTGCCACGTAACCCTGAAAAAATTATTTCTCTCTAAGCCTCGGTGTACTCAATTATAAAATGGTACTGCTCTAAAAATCTACCTCATATGGCAACTGTCAAGGAGTAAATGAAATAATCCCTGAAATAAAACTGGCACAATGCCTGGTACTTTGTAAGCACTCAATAAATGTTGGCTATTATTATTAATGAGGATGTTCTAAAACTCCAACTTTAAAAAATAAAAAGCATAGAGCCCACCCAAATAATCCAGGATAAAAATCCTTAACTTAATCATATCTGCAAAATTCCTTTTGCAGTGTAAGGTAACAGAATCTGTTTACAGATTCCAGGGATTAAGATGTGGCCCTTTTGGGGGGTGCCACTGTTCTGTACAGATCACAATAAACAAAAGTAATACAGCATCGATCTGGTGTTCTTGGCCATTCGCTCTTGGAATCCAATCACCATACTGTGGGAAAGCAAAGCAGGGACACTAAATGATGAGATGTTTTAGTCATAGTCCTAGCTAAGGCCCCAGTCAAAGCTAAAATCAACATTACATGTGAATGAATGAGACTTTAGTTGATTCCAGCCCCTAGCTTTTGAGCCATCTATCCCAGGTGCTGTGTAGCAGTGATGAACTGTCTAGACTGAGCCCTCCTGAAATTATAGATTCATGAACAAATAAAATATAACTATTAAAGCCAAAAAAACAATAACACCATCAGGACCAATGTTTTTAAAGGTATAGGGAACCAGGTACTACTCTCTTACACTGCTACACAAGTGCAGCTGATAATCCCTTGCTGAGGACACCCCTTCTCAACATGAAAACACCAAAACAGGCATTGCCCAGAGATCCCTATAGATTGGGAGGATTACAGGAGAAAGAGGAGGTGTAACAGAGAAAACAGGACTTAACAAAATGATTATGCCTGCTGAATCGCTGTATTAATATTCCTTCCAGCCTTTAGCGTTTTGGAGCAGCTAAAAGGAAAAATCTGAAGTGGTAGAAAGGCAGCCCAAGACAAACTCTTTGAGATCTGTTCTGTAACTACTTGTTGAAGTGTGCTTTGAAAAGTACTGCTTTTTCTCTTTGCTTTGTATATTTTACAATAAAAAACACTTAAAAAAAAGAATATGAATTTACTAAGTTGGAAAGATTTCAACATAAACTGTTGTAAAGATCAAAAAGCAAAATGCACACTACGATCCTATTTTTATAAAAAATACATGAATATGAACATATGTGAATATATACACACAAAGAGAAAAATGTTGCCAAGAATATATACAAAAAACAAGTATATGACAAGACCTCCCGTACTGAAGGACACTGACTTCAATTCATAAGAATGAGGCTTAGAACTCTAATACTTACATCAACTGCAGCATCCTCATCATCTGAATCTTGCAGACCAAGAGCTGCCTTTTGTAACTTCTTCCTCTCATTAGCCAAAGCTTGTTCTGTTTCATCAAATTTGAATCCCTTACCAGAAAAACCACTACTCTTTTTAATTATTTTTCCCTCCTTTCAAAGAAAAACAAAAAAGTTAATTTCATAGTAAAAACTTTTTAAATGTTCAGGAATTTACGTCAATTAATTAATTTCAAGGTGGGGTATTCCAGTGTAACAAAAACTACATGTGAACATGTGAGAAAAAAATAAGAGGTCTATGTAGACTATACAATCTATTAAATTCAAGCAAAAAGAATTTTGTTTTCACTTTTTATCCTCTCTAAAGAACCCATGAAAATAATCTGATCATAATTTACAATTATTAAATATTCGAGGTTTAGAACTCATTAATGACTTGCACAAAAATAAAAAGGTCACAAAACTCACAGCTTTCTGTTGATCTTTGAAATCACACCAAAGTTTTTCCAGATCAGGAGGCACTGAGGTCCCTGATAATTCAAGGGCTTTAATTATGTCACCAGCATAGCGAGCCTGATCTTCCGTGATAAAAGTATAGGCATAACCCTATTGAATAAAGGAAAGTAGAACAACTAGAATTAACAGATACTAACAATACGATTTCTACTTAGATGCCACGTAA
Source organism: Myrmecophaga tridactyla (assembly GCA_004026745.1). Lineage (NCBI taxonomy): Eukaryota > Metazoa > Chordata > Mammalia > Pilosa > Myrmecophagidae > Myrmecophaga > Myrmecophaga tridactyla. Next base: position 16,771 of record PVIY010020082.1, on the reverse strand, counting down.
GATTAACTGTGAACCACCTAAGAAATCCTTTTATTTCAAAGAATTTTAAAGGCGACAAAAGAATCCTACTAAATTCTTTAATGGTTCAAAATAAAATATCTAAGTTTAATATTTAAAGTTATGATAAGGAAAATGGAAATTCTCATTTGTTTATACATAAGTACAAATAGATATTTTATATAAATGCACAATTGTTTTGTCATAATATTGGTTTTTTTATAATATACTATTTTTATTTTCCCTTCTTTTACTTCTCTCCTTCCTCAACAGCCTAGAAAACCACCCTACCCTACCTAACTCATATTAATTTCCTAGTACGTATCTTTCCATACTTTTAATAAGATCAGTGAAAGATTTTAATATAGAGAGAGTTTGATTACATATACAAATGACTTGTTTTCTATATTTAATTTTATAAGTGTTTCACAAAAATGAGATCAGTACCACCTTCCTGGGACTGTCTAAAGCCCAAGTCCTCATATGCCGCAGCCCCAGTACTTTTTGGTTTAGCCAAGATAAAGGAGATGGAAGTTAGAGTAGTAATAAATCATATAGACATTGTCATTTCACAAAACACTCTGCCCCACCAGTAAATTTTATAATTCTAAACCATGGTTTAAAATTTATTTCAGGAATATCTAAATATTCACTAATTTGACCCATGGCCTGCTTTTGTACTACCACTGAACTAAGAATGGTATTTACATTTTTATAGGGTTATAAATACACATACAGAGAAAAGTATGCAACAGAGAACATATCTGGCCCACAAAAGCTAAAATATTTACAATCTGGCCCTTTACAGAAAGTTTCCCAACACTACTTATTAACTGTATAAATTTAGATAAATAACTTAATTGTAGGTGCCATCATTTTTTTCTTCTATAAAATGGGGGTAATAGTATATCTACCTCAAAGCCAAGTTGTGAAGATGAAATAAGATGACATATATAAAGCACTAAGATTAGCACCTAGCATGTAAGTACTCCATAAATGTGGTTATTTATAAATAACATAAACCATTTACAATTACACAGAAAGGTCAGCTATCAAATATTACTACTTCATTATGCATAAATGTCCAAGATTGGAATATCAAATACATCATGCTCAATGTCTACAATAACAGAATATTCTGCAGCCATCAAGAAGAAAGATGATGCTGTAAAAATAAAGATGCCCCAATTTAAAAGGTTAAAAAAAAATGAGTTAGATCTATATAGTTATACCAGAATACAGATGAGCCAAAAAACAAATAATATATGTGTGTGTAGGTGTGCGTGTCATGATCCCATTTTTTTTAAAAAGCAATGAAAAATACCAAAGTGTATACATGCATGAGTATATACGCAGAAACTTTTATGCAGGAAAAAATAACGTAAAAGGACACAAACTGTTAACAGTATCTGCCTACTCTGAACAACTAGCTATCTGATAATTTTAATATTCTGACAGGCATATATATATAATTATCATCAAATATTCTCTACACTGCTGATTAAGAATTTTCAAAATGTTCCTGTAACTTCTATTATCTACCCCTTAAAATACCAAAGAAACAATTTCATGTATCAGAAATTAATCAAAATATAAATTTTTACTTTGTTGCCTGCTCTCCCAGTCCGTCCTGCTCTGTGCACATAATCCTCATAATGGTTGGGGCAGCTATAATTTACTACAAGAATGAGGTGCTTCACATCCAGACCTCGGGCAGCAACAGAAGTAGCCACAAGAAGCTTGCAGGTTCCATTTTTAAAGTCATTGATGATGCTATCTCGGTCATATTGATCTATGCCTGCAAGTAAATTAAAAAGAATATCGATAAATCACATGTTCAAATTAAAATTTCCATTTCCTCGAACACTCAGAGAAAGAAAGTAAATGGGGAGTAAAAAATTCAACTTATGCTGACCACACCTCTAACCTGTACAATAAAAAATATAAAAAACTATGGAAATTTACGTCAAAACAAAAGGACAGTAATTTATTTATGGATCTTCCATAACTACACTTGTCTTTGCGTCCTTTCTGTACAAGTCTTCTAATTGCCTAGTCCCAATCTCAAACTCAGTAACTGGTTTTGGAGCAAAGGGGAAAAGACAGAACCATTTAGTCTATACTGACAATATTCAGATCTTTCTTCATCTTCTGTGCTTTAGAGCTTTGCTACTGTTTTGTCCATGGACCAGAAGTATCAGCATCATTTGGGAGCAAAATTTCAGGCCCTATGCCAAACCCACTGAATCAGAATCCACATTATTAACAAGATCCTTAGCCGATTACATAAGCACATCAAAGTTTGAGTAGCAGTGGTTTAAAAGCACCCAACTGGATCACTCCTAAATACATGACCCAAAGAGCCACAAGACGAATGACAAAGCAGAGCATGAAATGCCAGAATGTTCTATTACAAGATGCATAGGCCAGAAATATTTTCCATGATGAGGTAGCCCAGGAATTCCTGATAATAAAAAGGGAATGGAATAAATTCGCAAATCTTAAAACTCATTTTCACAACAGAAGATACTCTTAACATTTCACATAAAATCTGAGCTTAACATATCAACAATATTAAGCATCTAAATATTTATCAAGAAGTTTACATTATTACCTAAAATTTTAAATGTACTCTTCAAAAGTGATTTAAAGATAAAAAAGTATTTGCAAAGTCCCTTTCGGGGAATGGTGAGAAAGGGGGAAAATTCAACTTCCCCAAGCTGAATTCTTGATATTCTCACAAGTAGTATAGAATCAAACCTATAGGCTGAGCCCTCAATCTTGGGGTTTGTTCATATGAAACTTAATCACACAAAGGATAGGTCAAGCCTACTTAAAAATTAGGCCCAAAAGTCACTCCCAAGAGAACCTCTTTTGTGCTCAGATGTGGCCTCTCTCTCCAGCCAACACAACAAGCAAACTTACTACTCTACCCCTGTCTACGTGGGACATGACTCCCAGGGGTGTGGACCTTCCTGGCAACGTAGGACAGAAATCCTGGGATGAGCTGAGACTCAGAATCAAGCGACTGAGAAAACCTCTAGAATGAACTGAGACTCAGCATCAAGGGATTGAGAAAACCTTCTCGACCAAAAGGAGGAAGAGTGAAATGAGACAAAATAAAGTGTCCATGGCTGAGAGTTTCCAGAGTCGAGAGGTTATCTCAGAGGTTATTCTTATGCATTAAATAAATTATCACTTTGTCAGGCAAGATGTAGTGGAGAGGCTGGAGGGAACTGCCTGAAAATGTGGAGCTGTGTTCCAGTAGTCATGTTTCTTGAAGATGACTGTATAATGCTACTTTAGCTTTCACAATGTGACTGTGTGATTGTGAAAACCTTGTGTCTGAAGATCCTTTTATCTACCTTATCAACAGACGAGTAAAACATATGGAATAAAGATGAATAACAGGGGGAACAAATGTTAAAATAAACTTAGAGTGAAATGCTGGTGATTGGTGAGGGGGAGGGGGGGTATGGTATGTATGAATTTTTTTCTGTTTTCTTTTTCTGAATAGATGCAAATGTTTCAAGAAATGATCGTGATGATGATAAATATGCAACTATGTGATGATATTGTGAATGACTGATTATATATGTAGAATGGAATGATCAAAAGCTACGAATGTTTGCATTTGATTTTTTTTGTATTTTAAAAAAATTAAAAAATTAATAAAAAGAATAAAGTGTACTGAATATAGGTAGAACAGAATTATATGTTAATGTTTAATGTTTTTGTTCTTAATTTTAATTAATAAATAAATTAAAAAAAAGAATAAAGTGTTCTAATACTTAAAAAGAAAACAAAATTAAAAAAATGATTTAAAGAAAATATCTGGATCTTAAGTGAAAGAAAGTGGGTTCCAAAGCACACCCAAAACTCTCCTAAGAAAAATTAATGGAATCAATATCAATCTAAATTTAATTCTGTAATTAAGATACCAAAACTTACACTTAAGACCAAGAAATCCTAACCACTAACCCAAGTACACATAATTTATTCCTTAAAGAAGAATGATATGCTAACTGAAGCACATGACATGCCTAACTGGCAACTTTCTTCCTTTTTAACATCATCCCAATTTTGTTCACATATCCACCAACACATGATCAAGTACATCAAAGGGGAAGTGAGTCCAATTATCAATCTCAAGAGGTGAATTACTATTAGTTTAAACCAGCCCATCCCAAGCTTTCTGTGCTCAGGACCACTTGACAAACTTAAAATTAATGAGGACCCAAAGAGTTGTAGACTGGGAAGGTAATCTTTATCAATATTTAATTTATTAGAAATCTGAGTAAGGAAATTAAAAACTATTAACTTGTTTACAAATAACAATAACATGGTCATTATTCTTTAAAAAGAAAACATTTTTAATGAAGAGAAGAGATAAAGAGAGAAAAGAATGAGATCCATGTTTTAAATATGGAGCAAAAATATGGAAGTTACTGGCAACCAGAACATTTGCAGGATGATATCAATATGGCAAAAATAAAACATCTATACAAGTTAAGTATTGGCCAATCATCCTAGTCATTTCAGATTAATTTTCCATAAATTTAATGATAAACACAAAAAAGACCAAAATTAAAATGGAGTAACCTGATGAGAGAGGCTACTGTGGAGGTCACTCTTACATAGCTTCAGTTAGACACTGCTGCCTACCATAACTTGCCAAATTCCAACCAAAACCATTCCTGCCAATCCTAAAGAGCACCTAGGGTATTCTATAAGCTTCTACAAAGGTCACATGCACTAGGGTAACCTCCCAGAAACCTACAACCTCCAGGACTTAACCTGGACTGGATAAGTCTAAAATGCAGAGGAGCCAGCCTCTCCAGAACATCAACTAGTTCTATCTCCCTATCCTTTACTATATCGATAGCCCCTTCCAACACAAAAAAGTTAGAATGGCCATAGCCCAAATACCTCTAAAGAGTGGGAGAAAAATCAAAGATGATGGTGGAGTTATTAAGAGAAGGAAGAGTTTAACAAAGAGTATGATTGTTGAATCATTATATTGATATTTCTTTTAGTCTCTAGTATCTTAGAGTAGCTAGAAGCAAAAATCTAAAATTATGGAAATGTAACCCATACCAAACTCCGAAATCTGTTCTACAACTAATTGTTGTGCTATGCTTTGAAATTGCTTTCTTTGTATACATGTTATTTTTCACAAAAAAATAGAAAAAATATATATTTCTTCTAGCCACCAGCATTTTGGAACACCTAGAAGGAAAAATCTGAAATAGTGGAATGGTAACCCATAACAAACTCTGAAATCAGTTCTATAACTACTTGTTGAAGTGTACTTTGAAAATCATTGCTTCTTCTTTCTTTTCTTTGTATATGTCATAATTAACAATTTAAAAACAGTAAAAAAAAAAGTTTAACAAATATATATCCTCAGAGTCCTTTTAATTTCAATCCTCATAAGCCCTGGTATAGCAGATTGTATTTTCCAAAAATGACAGCAAAAATATATCCTATCCCACATGTTCTTCTGCATGGGGGATGATACTTTCCCATCAAGAAGTAGAGTCTATGTCCTCATTCCCCTGAATCTGGACTAGTTCTGTGTCTAGTTTGACCAAAAGAATATGGTGGATATGAAAGCTCTGTCAGCTCCTAGTATGGTCCTTAACTGGTCTGGTAGCTTTCAGTTCTTGCCTCTTGGACAAGCAGCCACATGGCAAGGAGGATTCAGAGGCCCTGGCCAACATCCTAACTGAGCTCCCATCTAGGACCAAATTGCCAGCCATATAAGTGAGCCAAATTGGAGACAGATCCCCAGCGCATACTCAGCCACCCCAGCCAACAAAGCATGAACTGGAGACTTAACATACTTGCTGAGCTTTCCCCAAACCACAAAATAAATGATGTTGATGGTTTAAACCTCTAAATTTCGGAGTGATTTATAATAAAGCTATATATAACAAGTAATTCAAACTGTATTTGAACTATAAATTTGGTGTTCTATGTCAAACATATATATAATAATGGTGATGTGTGACAGAAATTAAACATTACTTGAAATTCAACTACAGCTATAATATGAATCATGAAAACCTCTTGGTAGTATGGTACAATGGAAACAGTATTACACGAATTAGAAGATAAAAGATCAATTCTTCCTTTGCTTATTAACGGCTATGGAATTTGGTCAAGCCAATGTGTCATCTTATTTTCTTCATCTCAAAGATGGGTCAATAATGCTTCCCCCACCACCTCAGGGACCTGTTAGGAGGAACAGATTATATAAAATGTAGTTCCAAACTACAGAGAACAAACTTTCATTCAGAACACTGTGTAATGCTTGGCAAGTTAAGTACTTAAGACATATTTCATGGGTGAATAAAATTAAACATTACCTCCATGAAGAGACATACAAGGATAAGATGCTCTCATCAAATCTTTCAGAAGACCATCAGCATGTTCCTGTTTATCCACAAATATAATGACAGATCCTGATTCTTGATAATGACCTAGAAGCTCAAGTAACTTCAAGAATTTCTTTTCTTCTTCAATCACAATCTGAAACAACAAAATTATACCAAGTTTATGAAGCAAAAATTCAAATACACCCTTGAACAGAAATATTCATTTTATTTGTGGTGAATGAATAAATGATTAATATCTTGGTGTATCCTTAGGAAGGGCTAGGAAAAAGCTGATTTTATTTGGTAAACCACTGAGATTTAAAAAAAATGTAACTTTTAGAGAATGAGAGAAATGTGACAAATTTCACACAAATGTGAGAAAATGATCTCTCTGCCTCTTAACTTCACATCCTATTAACCAAAGAATAAGATAGTTATGTGACATTTCTATCTACCACTTCTGGTGGGAGAAATCTAAAACAGCACTTTAATACCAGCTCCATGGAATTATTAAAGTGTATCTGATAAAATACTGAAGGCTGCACCTGATATGTACTACTTAATTTTAAAAATTATCTGCCTGTTTAACAATGATTCTCAAAAGGATCACGCAAAATGCCTTAAATCAGGGGAACTGAGGATTTGTTAAGGGCAGTACCCACCACTTGTTGCTCCACATCTGAGCAAACCACACTTCTGCCTCCAACCTGCACTTCAATTGGTTTACTCAGAATTCTGCGAGCCAAAGCCTCCATAGCTCTGGGGAAAGTAGCTGAAAACATAACTGTCTGTCGATCAGGACGGACATTATCCACAATGCGCATGACCTGTGAAAACATTACAAATAAATGAGCATAATCTCCAAAAGTCATAAACTGTTAAAACAAACAGAAGGAACTTTTGTGAAGGTCTATTACAGTTGACTTTTAACTTGCTACCTTAGAATATCACAGATGATTTCCCTCCCCCTAATTTGCTCATCTCAGTTTCCCTATCTCAAAAAATGGCAACTCAAGCACTCTCTCTCTTTGTTCTAAGGAATAGGACTATGCAATGAAAACAGACAAAACTTCTATATTCATGGAGCATACTCTAATGATGTTGGGTAGTAAATAAGTATATTATGTGTCAAATACTTATAAAAGCTACAGGAAGAAACAAAACAAAGCTGGAGAGAAACTAGTAAAGATGGAGTGGGGGCATCTATTGGCTAGGTGCAATAGAACCCGAGAGTACGGGAAATCTGGGCTTCTTGCCCTGACTAGTATAAACAGGGGAAAAAAGACATCACGAATAAGATTATTGATGATGGTTTCAAGGCAGATGGTGAGCAGTAAAACTGGGAAGTGTGAAGGTTTTACCAGGAATATAGAGAGCTCTGGGATCACATTTTCACTCCTACCAAAGATTATGCAGCGTCTGGGCAAGGGGCAGCCTTATCAAGGCACTTGGAACTCCTAGGTTCCTGGTCCAAGCCTCCACCATCTGTCATCTAGATTATTTCAACAGTCTCCTAACAGTTCTCCTTGCCTTTACTTTACTTCAGTCTCATTTCAAATCTAGTCCTCCTCCAGCAGCCAGAATAATGGTTTCAAAACATGTCAGTGCTTTCAATTAAAGACTACTGACAAAATATATACATTTAACTGCTCTTCCCTTATAGCATAGAGGTGCTTTTTTAAATTGCACAAACCAACAAAGTCAAAGAGAACATGACATAAGATCAAGTAGAACTTGATTTAGCAGATCCAGGAAAGCTAAATTCTCAGCTGACAAATAAGCTAGAGTTTCAAGGAGTATCTTCTGTCATAGCCTACATGTTTCTCTTCTTCAGGAGGGTTACTCTTCACCCTCTGCTCTTTACATAAATATAAGAATCAACTTTGGTCTTCTTTTTTTCAATCTATACTTTTATATTTTTTATTGAGAAATCTTCACATATAGAGTCCATACAAGTATACAATCAATGGCTCACAAAATCATCACATGGTTGTATATTCATTACCATGATCACTTAGGTCTTCTTTAATGTTCTCCAATAAGGTTTCCTAATCTTCTCCAGATAAATCTTGTACATTTTTTGCCAGGTTTAATTTTTTTATGCTGTTGTAAATAGTATATCTTTTTTTTTTCTTTTTTGCATGGGCAGGCACTGGGAATCGAACCCGGATCTTTGGCATGGTAGGCAAAAACTCTGCCTGCTGAGCTACCATGGCCCACGCAAATGATGTATCTGTTAAAGCACATTTTCTAACTTGTTCGTGATCAGAAATGTAAATGATTTTTGTTTATCAACTTTGCATCGGGAAACTTTACTATTTGCTTATCAATCCTAATCATTTATCTGTAGTCTATTTGGAACATTCTGTAAAAACAGGCATATACCTGCAAATAAAACTTGTTTCTTCCTTTTCAAACATTATACCTTTATTTGGCTTATTATATGTGGTAAGTTGAATTATGTACTCCCAGGGGGCAAAGGGGAGGCAAGGAACAACATGTTTTTAATCCATCCCATGGGTGTGAACTCACTGTAAACAGGACCTTTTGAAGATATTATTTTTAGTTAAAGTGTGAACAACTGATTTACACTGGGCTTTAATACAGATTATTGGAGTCCTTTATAAATAGAATGAAAGTCAGACAGAGAGCGTGAGCCACAGGAAGAGCCAGAAGCTGGAAGTCAAATGAAACACAAAAGAAAAATGAGAAGACACTGCCATGTGACAGTGTGATGGTTAAGTTCATAGGTCATCTTGGCTAAATTATGGTGTCCAGTTGTTTGGTCAAGCAAGCACTTACCTGATTGTTAATGTGAGGCTATTTCATGGATCTAAATCATTAGTCAGTTAATTGCATCTAGGACTAATCACATCTACAAACAACAAAAGAGACTGCCTTCAGCTATAAGAGAAATCTCATCCAATAAGCCAAAGGCCTCACAGGGAGAATTAATGATTTCAGCAGTTGGAAAGAATTTCAATTACTACCTCAGCCAGCCAGCTTCTACTGGCAAATTCATCAAAACTTTCATCAAGAGTCCCCAACCAGCAGCCTGCCCTACAGAATACAGACTTGCAAATCCCACAGTCACAAGAGCCAATTCCCATAATAAATCTCATTATATATATATATATACACACACATTGATTCTGTTTCCCTGGAGTACCCTGATGAATACAGGCAGAAAAGCCAAGGTCCCAAAGATAGCTGGCAACCAACTCAAGAACTTGAAGATCTTCAGGTAAAATGCATCATACCTTGCTGACGTCTTGATTTTGGACTTCTCCTAACTTCAAAACCATGAGCCAATAAATTCCCTTAATTTAATCAAACTCATACTTATTTTATCAATTGGGAAACTAAGATACTGCACTGGATAGGACCATCCAGTAAAACGTAGAATAGGAGCTCATTATTTTATGATGTTACCTACATAAACAGTTTCACCATGAAGTATGATATTTGCTATAGTCTTTTTTTTAAACTTTTTTTATTGTTAAATATAATACATACAAAGAAAAGAAAGAAACAACAATGATTTTCAAAGTACACTTCAACATACAGTTACAGAACTGATTTCAGAGCTTGTTATGGGTTGCCATTCCACTATTTCAGATTTTTACTTGTAGCTGCTCCAAAACACTGGAGGCTAGAAGAAATATGTATTTTTTCTATTTTTTGTGAAAAATAACATATATACAAAAAAGCAATACACTTCAAAGCACATCACAACAATTAGTTATAAAACAGATTTCGGAGTTTGGTATGGGTTACAATTCTACAATTTTAGAGTTTTACTTCTAGCTGCTCTAAGATACTGAAGACTAAAAGAAATCAATATAATGATTCAGCAATCATATCCATTTGTTAACTCTACCTTCTCTGTATGACTCCACCATCACTTTTGATCTTTCTCCCACTCTTCAGGGGTGTTTGAGTTATGCCTGTTCTAACTTTCTCACATTGGAAGGGGCTGTAGATAATAAGGAATAAGGGGATGGAACTAGTTGATGTTCCGGAGAGGCTGGTCCCTCTGCCTTTCAGGACTTATCTGGTCCATGGACCCATGTGGAGGTTGTAGGTTTCTGGAAAGTTTACCGTAGCGCGTGGGACCTTTGCAGAATCTTATATAACGTGTAGGCTTTTTTGTTAGGTTTTTTTTTTCTATCAGCTAGAGCTTTCCACACAGTCTTAGTGTGAAATTTTATCAAATCCTTTTTCTGTATCATTTGAGATAATGGTATGGTCTTTCTTCTTTATTGTGGAAATAAGGTGGAATATGTTTCTTAACTTTTAAAGTTAAACCAATCCTGTATCTTAATAGGATAATATTCACTTAAATACGATTTATTATCTATTTTAAGTATTACTATTTTCCTTCACTAATATATTTTTAGGGTTTCTTCATCATCATGCATGACTTACCTGATTATGATATCAAAATTATATTGGTGTTTCAAATGGTACAGCCACTATGCAAAGTAGTTTGACAGTTTCTTAAAAAGTTAAATGTAAATTTATCATATAATCCAATAACTTGATTCCCTGCTATCTATTCATGATAAATAAAAGCATAAGTCCACACAAAAACCTATATGCAAATCTTCACAGCAGCATTGCTCATAATAACTAAAAAGTAGAAATAATCTAAATGTCAATTCACTGTTGAATAAATAAACCAAATATGGTAAATACCCATAGAATGGAATACCACTCAGCAATAAAAGTAATGCAGTACTGATACGTACTAAGATATAGATGAACCTCAAAAAACATTAGGCTATTACAGCAATCACATTTATTCTTGAGTTTTAAGTGTTATTTCTAAACTCTGAGATGTCATACTCTTTGAGTATAACCTGGTAGTTCCCTGGAACTGTCCCCTATATGGGAGTGACATCCAGGGATGTAAATCTCCCTGGGAACATGGGACATGACTTCCAGTGATGAGCCTATCCCCACCACCCTGGGATCAATAATGCATTCTGACTAAAAGCAGGAAAAGAAATGTAACAAAATAAGGTTTCAGCGGCTAAGAGAGTTCAAACAGAGTCAAGAGGCTATTCTGGAGGCTAATCTTATGCGAGCTTAAACTAGATATCGCTAATTGCCACAATTTACAAAACCACAATCAGTATCATTCCTGTTAACCCTAAAGAACACCTAGTGCTCTATCTGAAATCCTACAAAAGTTGAATGCACTAAGTTTACTGTTCAGAAACCTATAACCTTCAGAGGGTTCCTTGGCCAGATAAGTCCTGAAACCCAGAGGTGCCAATCACTCCAAGAACATCAACAATTCTATACCCCATCTCATTTGCTGACACCCCTTTTCAACATGAAAAAATTAGAATGGGCATAAGCCAAATATTCCTGAAGACTGGAAGATGGATCAAAGGAAGAGTTATAACAGTGAAGTTAGGATTTAACAAATGAGAATGGCTGCTGCATCATTATATTGAGATTTCTTTTTAGTCTCAAGTATCTTGGCACAACTAGAAGGAAAAACTTGAAATTCTGGAACTGTTACCCATACCAAACTTTGAAATTTGTTCTATATAACTGCTCAAATGTATTTTGAAATTTATTCCCTTTTTGTGTATATGTTCTATTTCACAATAAACATGTTAAAAAGAGACAGAGACTACAGAGACAATAATAATTAAATATAATACATCATCCTGGACTGGATCTAATAATAGAGAAAATGTCCAAAAGGACATTTTGGGACAAGTGCAAAAAAGGTGGACTATAGATTGTATGGCTTACATCAAATTAAATTTCTTGAATTGACAACTGTATTTAATATGTACATAAGTGAATATCCTTGTTCTTAGGAAATATATTTTCTTAAATAGGTATATTTAAGAAGTATTAAATGGTACTGGTGCAGAATGGGTGCAATCTATTATCAAATTTTTAGTAGACAGACAGAAGAATATAACACATGTGGCGAAATATTAAAGTTGGTAAATCTGGATATCTGGGTAGTGGGTAGTATGTTGAAGTTTCCTGTATTCTTTTTATATTATTTTCTTTAAAAGGTTAGTGCAATTTTGTTAAGATATATCCACACCGAGCAAACCATCTGAAGTATACAATTACTGGCTCACAGTATTATCAGAGAGATGTGCATACATCTCACGATCAATTTGAGGATATCTTCATTACTACAGAGAAGAGAATAAAAAAGAAAACCCAAATCCTTCCATACCCCTATACCCCTCCATTACTGGCCCATAGTATTAATGTAATACATTTGTTACTGTTGATGAAAGAGCATTAAAATATTACTGTTAACTATGTCCACAGGGTGCAATAGGTACATTTTTTCCCATATACCCCTCTATAATTAACTTCTTGTAATAGTGTCATACATTTGTTCTAGTTCATGAGAGAAGTTTTTAATATTTATATAGTTAATGACAGACATTGACCACCACAAGATTTACTATTTTATACATTCCCATGTTTTAATCTCCAACTTTGCTTCTGGTGACATACATGATTCAAAACTTCTCCTTTACACCAGATTCACACATCATTCAGCACTGTTAATTATTCTCACAATAACGTGCTACCATCAGTTCTGTCCACTTTCAAACGTTTAAGTTCAACCTAGTTAAACTTTCTGCACATATTAAGCTACTGGTCCTCGTTCTTTAGCCTCATTCAATATCCTGGAAACCTACTGTCTATATTTAATGTTTTGAATTCATTCTTTGGATTGCCTTTCTCCCAACCCTTAAATTTAGGCAGATAGCTACAGAATGCCAGAAATTTACAGAAAAACCTCTATTCTGAAAAACAAGACACCAAAACAAACAGAAAACTAATTTGAAGGATGCTGACCCTAGACAAGAAGAAGGGAAAGATTTTTTCAATGTGTTAAGAAAAGATTCACTCTTAGGATACAGAGCTTTGAGGATTCTAGCATAGATAAGAAGCAAAGGGAACCCTCAGTGTACTGTGTATTCTCGAGTACAGAGAATAAGAAACACTGACTGAAAAGGTCAGGAAGTTCTGAAAAACTCCATAAGGAAAATGAAATTGAAGGAATGAAGTCCTGAAGCATGTGACAACATGGATGACTCTTGAGGACATTATGTTAAGTGACATAAGTCAGACACAGAAGGACAAATATTGTATATCATTGATATAAACTTTGAAATTTGTTCTATAACTGTTCAAACAGTTATTATGTAACTGTTAAACATTAAAATGAAATTGATAGAAAACTTGATATTTCTCAACTATCTGAGTGGACTTTTAGATAACAAGAGTTTGATATCGAATTAATGTTAAGTATGTAGACATAAGAAATCCAACTAGCAAACAAAAGGAGATAATTACTAACTCTAAGAAAAACAGAAAGCCAGGCAAGAAAGAAAAAATAATCATACTTTACTATATTGCCCAGCTGTGAATGTAAGTTTTTTTATTGTATTATGTAACATATATACAAAAAAAAAGCAATAAATTTCAGAGTACACTGTAACCAGAAGTTTTAGAAGAGATTTCACAGTTTGACAAGGGTTACACTTCCAAAATTTTAGCCTCCAAGACACTGGAGACTAAAAGAAATATCAATATAATGATTCAACAGCCATACTCATTTGTTAAATCCTTCTCCTTTGTTATAACTCCTTCTCTTTTGATCTTTCTCCCAGTCTTGAACAGTATTTGGACTATGCCCATTCTAACGTTTTCATGTTGGAAAGGGCTGTCAGTGATATGGGGTAGGAGGATGGAACTGGGTGATGTTCGTGGTGCTGGCCCCTCTGGGTTTCAGGCCTTATCTTGCCTAGGAACCCAGCTGGAGGTTATAGATTTCTGGAACATAATCATAGTACATGGAACCTTTGTAGAATCTCAAATAGGGTCCTAAGTGTTCTTTAGAGTTGGAAGAAATAGTTTTGCTTGGGATTTGATAAACATGATAAACAGCAATATCTAGCTGAAACTCGTGTAAGAGTAGACTCCAGAATAGCCTCTCAACACTATGTGAATGACATTTATATCGTCATATTGTTGGAAGTACTAAATAGTTATCCAATTAAACCAGTATGGCACCTCCAGTGGGAAGAGACAGCAATGGTATATTAAAGAGATGGGAGAAGGGGAAGAAAAGACAAATTATATCCCATTGTGAGAAGTCAACAAATAATGCCTGAAACAGAAAAATGGAAAAGTAAAGATAAAAGCATGTTCTTAAGGAGACATGGAGGTAAATATCAAAATCAGCTAAGAAATCAAAGAGAAGGGAGGAGTTACTATTTAACCTATGTATAGGTGTAACTGAATCAACTAAAAAAGTAAAAAAGTATTAGATCAGGAATTTTTCTGCTCTAACTCATCAAGCAGCATCTAATTTCATTCAGGATAAAATCTAAATTCCTACTCAAGGTGTGCAAGGCCTTAGATGCTCACCACACAACCAACACCATATAAACAAACATACCTCTTTCTGCCCTCATTTCCTACTTTTCCCCTCCTTCACTCTGTTTCGATCATTGGCCTAGCAAGTTCTCAAATCAGGACTTTTGTACTTGCTATTTGATTGTAATAGCTTTCTCCCAAATATCTCCCATGGTTCAATCCATCATTTACTCAGATCTCAACTCAAATGTCACATTATCAGCAAGGCTTTTCTTGACTACCCTAAATAAAGTAGTACTCCTTTTTCCTCTTCTCTTTCCATCACATTCTACCAACAAATGAGATACTTAGAGAGAATGTCTCTTGTAATTTAGTGTAAATAGTAAACAAAATCCTTTCTATGCTTCAGAATAATTGCTGGCTTTTAAGAAAACTATTTCCTTTCACATTTGTATTTGATTTAGATTTCCTCCTCTAACCATGCACTAAAACAGTTTTAGTTCTTTAAGCCATAATAGTGAAACTACTCTAAGATTAGGATACCTAGTTAAAATAAAGTCTCATTTTAATAACACATTTCTATTAAAAAATTCAAAGTAGATATGTATATGTCCAATTCAGATCCTACCGTTATACCCCCATATGTGCCACTCCTTAGAGCCTAATAGTTGAACCAGGAAACTCTTGAAAAACACATTTAAAAAAAATACTTCTCTACTAAGAAGTAATAAGGGATATGGGATGGTTTAAGTTTTCTTGTTTTTTTGAGTAATGAAAATGTTCTAAAATTGATTGTAGTGGTGAATATACAACTATGTGATGATGCTATAAGCCACTGATTATATAAATTGGATGAATTTATGGTGTGTGAATATATCTCAATAAAATTGCGCTAAAAAAAAAAATACTTCTCCTACCCTGTGACTGTATTAAAAGAGTTTCTTTAGTAATGTTCTCATTGGTAGATCAATAGGACAGACCAAGTTTTAATTCCAATTAGTTACCATCTTTGAATGTCAGGCCAGCATTCCAGAAAAAAACTCAACATTATGTTCCTAAAGGTAGCATATATATTCTCATTACAACTTAGAACCTGTACTGTTATTAATATTATATGAATATGAGATGTTAACATAAGCAGCTTCATTTTGTATCACCTTTTTCATGTTAAAAACATCCTCATTACCTTCTCTCTCCTTTCACACTCCTAGGCTAAAATTAAACAGCCCAATCAGTCTCTTATGTTGCAAAGTTGGGAATCATTCCACTTTTCATTGAGTCAAACTCTAGATAATTGGCACGTGTTCCTTTGAAGTTCCTAATATTTTTTTCTTATGCTTCTTTAGACCACATATAATGCTTCTCTTTACCTCCAAGAAAATAATTCACTAGAAGATGACTGATGATTTACTTACTCATCAGTGTAGATATCACCACCCTAACTTTTTTATCACAAATAGGATTTCTGTGGTATTGATACATGTTGATAAAATTATCCGAGACTAGGTCATACTTTGAACTTGGAGAGAACAGTCCTTACTATAATTAATTGCCCAAACACTTCCTCCTTTGATATAAAGTTCTACATGATTCAAACATGTTTAAAAAAAAAAAACAAAAAAACTCTTTTTCAACACCTTAATTTCCTTAAGTGGCAGCCAAGTTATTGAATAGTCTGCTATACACCAAACTCTTCACTGGCAGGCTGAACAGAAATGATTTAGAGATGCAGAGAAGTGTCTAATAATCTAATCTAAACAGAAGTATAGTGCTTTGGAGTGTATATTTATAAGTTTATTTATGGTCTCACTTTATGTTCTAGTTTGCTAGCTGCCAGAATGCAACACACCAGAGACGGATTGGCTTTTAATAAAAGGGGATTTATTTTGTTGGTTCTTCAGAGGAAAGGCAGCTAACTTTCCACTGAGGCTCTTTCTTATGTGGAAGGCACAGGATGGTCTCTGCTGGTCTTCTCTCCAGGCCCTTGGGTTCCAACAGCTTTCCCCGGGGTG
>PVIY010020081.1:0-44652 GCA_004026745.1 Myrmecophaga tridactyla | reverse complement strand
AGAGGCACTAATTCTGCTCTGGAAGTCTGCAAAAAGCACAAGAGGGATGAGGGACTCAGGCTCTATAGACCTTTCCACAAACTGGGCACTGTGCTCAGTGAAAGCCCAGCTTCCACAGGGATTACTCTGGGCATACAGCATTCCAGGAGCTGCACGTCCAGGAATTCCTGTCCATTAGGCATTTATTCATGGAATAAACATTTCCCTGAAGAGCTCTGGGCAGCCGGCCAATGTCACAGCCCTGCCATGTTGGGCCTCAGGTGGTGAGATGCCCACTGGTCTCAGAGTGTGTCAGTATACAGTGCACTTCCACACGTGGCATGGATGTGCAAGCATTGTGTAAAATATCTGTGAGCAGTCTGTGTTTATGTTAGCCTTTCTTTATATGTAGATTTGCCAGCTATAATACAGGATGCCCTGTTAAACTTGAATATCAGATGAACAATGAATAATCTTTTAGCGTAAGTATGCCCCATGTAATATTTGGGACATCCTTAAACCAAAAAAAAAAAAGTTATTCTTCTGTTAATCAGCTTCTCCCAGGTCAGCCCCACTGGAGCAAGGTCAGGATGGCCCTTGAATGCCAGGCCAGGGTGCCTGGACTTTATCACTGGAGCAATGGGGAGCCATGGAAGGCTCTCAGGTGAGGAGGGGGTACATTTCGATGTGCACGAGAGAAGTCCCTTGGCTGCAATGCAGAGAAAGAATGGGAGAGGGCAACACAAGAGAGAGACTGAGGAGGCTGCCTGGCTCTCCTGGAGAAGTTTGGGTAGTGGACCGGGCAGGAAAGGGTGGGGTTGCAGGATTGCTTCACTCCCTGCAGGGGCTGAGGGCGGGAGGGGTGGAAGGTGAGGTTCAGCTTTCGGGCTTGGGCACCTGGGCTGGTGTGGCCCCTGCGGGACCGTGGGCTCCTTGAGGGTTAGTGCTGCTCCCTCCCTCGTCCTCCACAGCAGATGCAGTGCCTGACCTTGACTGATGCCCCATGGGTGGGCGCGGTGTGAATGAGAGAGAGGGAGGAGGCAGGGAGGGCGGATAGCTCGGGCAGGGGGGCTGGCCTCAGCTGTCTGGGGAATCCTTGAGGGGGGCAGCGAGGACTCCCAGGGAGAGGCCCGGCAGGCACTTGGCCTTCTGGCCAGCTCAGGAGAAAGGGCAGGGCTCAGGACAGACTGGATGGTGGGCGGTGGGGGCGGGCAGGACGGAGATGGAGGGAACCATTAACAGAGGCCAGATCGCAGGACACACGGAGGAAGGAGAAGACAGCGGACTGTGGAAGGGAGCTTGGGGGCGCAGCATCAAGGAGCAGGAAGGAGCTAGAGACCATTCACGATTCCTTGGACCTGGGGCTGCTGGGGTTGAGTGAGATGCCCCTCACCTGGGGCCTCTAAGGTGGCCCGACCGGGGACGTTCAGGACATGCAACAGGCACTGGCCAGCCGGGAGAGGCCGGGCCACAGACTGCAGCTGGGTCCTCTGGCCTCCCAGATGTGCTGGTGCCACCTCCGGATTGTAAGAAAGTGGGGGGGAGGATGGAAAGAGGGGCTGGGGCAGCTGGGCAGGGAGGAGGGCACCCAGGGGGTCGGGCAGCAGACCTATGCCAGTGAGAGCAAACTCAACAGATGGAGCAGTTGCCTCTGTCAACTGCCACCTGTTGCCCCATGTCTTGCACGCCACCACTGAGTGCATTAAAGAAACATATCAAGGACCTAGTGCAGAGCCTGGCATGCGATAGGTGCTCGATAAATGCTGCTTGCCAACCTTCTTTTAGGGAGCAAAGATGGTCCCATAGTTTCAAAGAGTTACCTCTCCTGGGCACAACTGATCTATTTTAGGGAATCAGATTTCCTTTTGTTTGGGAAAAGCTGTTTTTTCTGCCGCTGAATTCCTCAGAATTTCAGAGGCACAGGGCAGCAGGCTTGCTGCCGGTCAGGGGACCAGGGAGCCAGGTTTCTCCCGGGCGAGGCCCACGCTGTGAGCTGCGGAAGCGCTTGCTGTGATTATTTTTGTTATCCCTCCCCCTGCGCCCGGCGTTTCCTCGAATTGAATCACTTCTGCAACTCTAAAGTTTAGCTTAGTTTATTTTATCCAGGCCCGGGTCTGCCACCCCACTGGCTGCGGATTCCCGAAGCAGAGTGGCCTTGTGAAGGCTCCTTGCAACACTGACTTTTTCCGGTGATTTTAAAACACTCTCTCCCACACAGGAAGGTGGGCTCCCTTCAAGCACTCACTTAGCTTCGATAAATATTTGGCCTTGTGGATGCACAAAAGGTCCAAAAGCATACCTTGTTTAAAGTACAGGAATTCCACACAGGTTGTCAGGATTCAGTGCAAGTCCGTGCCCTTGTGAATTTCTTCCCGCAACAGCTTCCCCTGGAATGAAAGCAAAGGCAGGGCTTTTTACCTGCTCTGCTCAGCACAGTACATCCAGCGGCTGGAGCAGTCTGGCATGTCGTGGAGGCTCCGTATACATCTGTGCAATGAAAGAATGAATGAGTGTCTTCTCTGTACCGGGATGCCTGGTGTTGGGAAGATGCAAGTTCTTGGGCACAGTCCCTGCTGTCCAAAAATGTGTGGTCTTGTAGAAGAATCACTCCCAATCCCACACCTACACAAACAACAAAAGCAAATAAACACTGCTGGCATGAGACACGTAAGCAACCTGCCATGGCTACGGGGTCCTGCCCAAAGGTGGGGCACCTTCTGTTGGGCATATCAGGGAGGGCTTCCTGGAAGAGGTGGCATTGGAGCTGGAAACAGCTCAGCAGGAGCCCATGCCCAGAGGTGGGCGTCCCGGCTTAGCTGAGGGAGTTCCTGGCAGGCCAGTTGGGGTGTGAGGGTCCCTGAAGCGTCAGCTCCAGTGTCTGTCTCGGCATTGTACTGTGACTCGGCATCTGGGCTCCCAACAATGATTGTAGGCTAAGAGAATGAATGAATGATATGAGCAGGGAAAGAAAAGACCAGGCCTAGACATATTTTCAGAGGTTTGTTGAAGAACTATAGTGGGTTGCATGGTCTCCTTCCATCCTGGGACTGTAGATACTTGAGTCTACACGGAATTTTAAAGTTCAACTCCCATTGTCTCTGCAACACCCCAACAAGCGATCATGTAGTTTGGGACTGGGATGTCCCTCAGTGATGGGTGCTCCCTCCTCCCACACAGCTGGTGCCTTTTTTATGCAGGTCTGATTGTTAGAAGAGTTATCCCTTACGGTGACCAGCAGGGAAAGAGCCCTGAACCGGGGACTCAGCAGACCCGGGCTGGGCTCCTGGTCCTGCCGTTGACTTGCGTGTGGCCCCTGGGCAGGGGCCAAAGTAGCCGACAAGTGCAAGTATGGGCTCTGGTGTCCCACAGAACCGAACTGGGTCTCTGTGGCCCAGTTTTATTTTCTGCAAAATGGAGAAAGTAACAGTGCCTACCTCCTAGGGTCCTTCTGAGGGTTAAATGAGACGATGCGTGCGAAGTTCTTAGCATTAGGCGGTACGGGAGATTGAATCGTGTCTCCCACAAAGGCATGTGCAAGCTCTACCTGTGCAGCCCTGGCAGACTAAGGCACCTAGAAACCAGTAGGCGCTCAGGAGAAGTTAGTTATGCTTTCAAGTATTAGCATCTCCTTTCTGCCTCTGAGTTCCTTGCTCTGTATGTTGGGAATACAACCCCAGCTTTGCCAGGTCGCAGGGGCTTTGTGTGGGAACCAGAGAGACAATGGGGTTGAAGCATGCCCATAGGTGAGGAATGATAGCTCATTCCCAGCAGCTGGGACCTCCCCTACCTCCCATCCCAAGTCACTCCCAACCCACCCAGCACCCTGGTGGCTGGGATTCTGTTGTGTGACACCCTGTCTTTTGACCTCTATGATACACATTTGGAACAGACCTGCAGAGGAAGGAAGAGGGGACTGAAGCAAAGGAAACAGATCTCTTTCTTTCAGCATCCTTGGGGAACTCAAGACTCAGACTCTCTGAAACCCTTTTCAAAGAGGGCTCGCCCAGCCTTTGAAATAACAATTTCCTCCCCTCCTCGCTTTTTACATCAGAGAAGTGGGAGGGAGCATGGAGAGTTGGTTCCAGAAGGCTGCAAACTTTCCTCTGATGTATGACTCCTCCTCAGGGGCCCTGCCCCTGGGACTCAGGCCCTGGTCCGCGGCGGCCGCCCCTGGGGTCCACCCTGACATCACTGCGGGCCCAGCTGCCCTTTCTTTTAAGAGGCTTGGCCGGTTCTGAGCCCAGCTGAGCTATTCCAAGACCTGGCATGTCGGCGGTGGGAGAGACTGAAAGATTCTCCGGAACAGTGGAACCCAAGCTGGAGTCCCCGGACTCTGGTGGGGTGGCGTGGGGGGGTGTCTCAGACCACTTCCAGTACATTCAAAGGCCTAAAAGAAACACAGCACACATCTTAGTTTGCCAGGGCTGCCATGACAAATCCCATAGACTGTTTACTTCAACAGCAGGAATGTATTGCCTCATGGTTTGGGGGGCTAGAAGTCCAAAATCAGCAGGATCAAGCTTTCTCTGAAGTCTCTGGCGTCCTGGCGGGGGCTTGTTGGCAATCCAGAGCTCAGTCCCTGCCTCCGTCCCACGGCCACCTGTCTCCTGTCTCCTCCTCTGGATGCCGTGCACATTTCCTTTGCTTGTGGAGACTCCAGCCACACTGGCTGAAGGCCATGCTGATCAGTTTGGCCTCATCTTAGCTAACAGGACCTTTGAAGATGACGTTTGCAAAGGGGTGCGCCTCCGCGGGGGGTGGGGGGGCTCAGGACTTGCACATGTCTTTGCGGGACATCTGCACTAATTCCATCCGCAGCAGTACATAACCCCATGGGAGGCCTCACGGGGTCCTCAAGGGTTAGGTGTCTCTGCTTTATTCCGAAACCTGCTCAGGGGGGCCCCTCAATCCCTGGTGGTCCCCCTGGCCATCAGACGAACTTGTTTGTCTGGAGCTCAGTAGCTCTGGATTCGCAGCATCTCACTTTTAATCTTCAATCCAGTAAGGTGGGTGCTCTTATGATCCCTATTTTGCAGGTGGCGAAACTGGGATTAAATAAAGCAACTTGCCTAAGCCTCCGTGTCTAGCCAGGGTTCAAACCCGGGTGGTCTGACGCCCCAGCTGCGACCCTCCACTGCTAAGAAATGGCCTCCTGAAAGCTTGGTTGGGTGTCTCTGAATACTGCGAAAGGGGCAAACCCATTCATCATTACTCAGGGAAGGGTGTTTGGGAGGGGACATTTGGGAATCCAAGTAGGAGGGAGAAAAATAAAAAGGGTGGTGGAATAGTTGGGAACCAGCCACCTTGCTTAGTGACCTGAGGCCCAGGGTCATTTTGGAAACTGGCAGCTGAGACGGCAACTTGCTCCACTCCAGGTGGGGCCCTTGGGCCTGTATCCAGGGGGCCTCTGGCTCTCCGGGAAGCAATGGGCCACCCCAGGCTGGTGGCATATGCCGGTGGGTCTGCACGGCAGGGTCTCTGACCTCCCCCTACCCTGTAGGTCACTCCCTGGACAAGGGTCCTGACTCATATCCCACCAATCGCCCCTACTTCCCACCAGCTGCTCAGGCCTTGGCTTTGCCAGCCCACAAGGGGGCAGGGGCCAGAGATGTTCATTTTCAGCAGACTCTTCCTTTGTCACTCCAGCGGCTACTGAGCCCATACGTGGCATTGCAAGCACTTTACAGTTTGCAAGGTGCTCCCACATCTTTTCTTTCATTTGAGATCCAAGGCTGTCCAGCAAGGAAGCCAGAGTAGGGCCAACACCCCATTGCATAGGAGCAGCAAGGAGGGTCTCAGAGGGAAGTCCCCTGTTCAAGGTCGCACACTCAGCCAAGAAATGTAGGAACCAAAAATTGGAGCTAATCGGGCCTGTTGCCCTCACTCATACCTGTTGCTCTTTTGGAAATGAGGATCTGCAGGAGCACTGATGAGTCAGATGCTGACCCAGGCCCTGCAAAGGACTTTATCACCATTAGCGTCACCATTAGCCACATCTTGTCTCCTGGAGTTGTCAAATGCAGGCTCTGGTACAAAAACTGGATGCACCCAGGTGGCAGGCCTCACTCGAGGTTCATGATGTGCCAAAAAGACAAGGATATTTACATCCAGATGCATCACTTTCTCACTCAGCTCCAGACTCTGGAAAGCAGAAACCCTTCCATCTGCCGGGCCTCTCGTTCTATGTGTGAACATTGAAAATGGTCATTATGCCTTCCTGGCCTGTGATGAAAATGAACAGGGCATGGGATACAAGTTTCTTTGTAAAGTTAAGACATGTTGTACGACTCTCACACGTGATTAGCGCTGCACAAGCCTTGCTTTAGCAAGGGGCTTCCACGTTTATAAGTTAATGATTGTTGAGTGCTTCCTGAGCGGTTTACATGGATCCTTTCATTCATTCAGACCCGAGCCCTGAGGGGCTGGCACCATTCCAGCCCGTGTTAGAGGTGAGGAAACCGAGACCCAGAGATTTAAAGTGACAGAGGCAGGAGGGGAAAGCTCAGGAATTCAGCAGCAGCGGTAATGACGTTTCCCATTGAGTGAATCTGGCAGAGCCCTTTACAGGCACAATCTCAACCAGGTGAGGTAGGTGCTTTTACGATCCCTGGTTTGCAGGTGGGGAGAATGAGGGTCAGAGCGGCTTGCCCAAGGTCACACATCCAGCAGGTTTCAAACCCAGGCAGTCTGGAATTTTAACCGAAGCACTGGTTAAGCACAGATGGTGGCACCTCACCCCAGACTTTCTGATTCACTGGGCCTGGGGTGGGGCCTGAGAATCTGATTTCTGACAAGTTCCAAGGGGGTGCTGCTGGGGGGCGCCGCACTTTGAGAACCTGTGTGCCTGCAGGCCCACCAAAAGCCAAATCCAGGCCCTCCGAGGCCTGATTGCCAAAGTTAGCTGGACATCTGTGTCCTAGGAACTTCCTTTGGGTTTTGTGGACCTATGTTACGCTGATGGAGAAGGCAGGAGTGGAGGGTGAGGCTTTCTCACAGGTGGAAGAAGTTACCCCCTCTTTGCCCGGGCTTGCAGTCCTCTATTTAGATGCGCAAATCCTCGTGGACGTGGACGCAGCTGCCCAGGCCTTCCCCAGAGCCGGCCGGGGGGAAGGAAGGCCTTGGTCTGGGGAGAACAGATCTCAGTCTGCCTCACCAGCTCCCATCCACTTTCCCTTTTAAACTTTTCACACCCTCATTTCCCGAAATAGTGCAGGAGCGCAGAGATAAGCCAGAGCTTGCGCAAAAAGAGCAGCACAGACCAAGGAGATTTCAATTTAATTAACTTCATTAAATTGAGGTTGTTCTGAAAAGAAAGAAAACA
Organism: Myrmecophaga tridactyla; assembly: GCA_004026745.1. Classification (NCBI taxonomy): domain Eukaryota; kingdom Metazoa; phylum Chordata; class Mammalia; order Pilosa; family Myrmecophagidae; genus Myrmecophaga; species Myrmecophaga tridactyla. Next base: position 37,352 of record PVIY010020081.1, on the reverse strand, counting down.
ACACCAACAACTTTGAGAGGAGCAGAAGGGTTTCAGGACCCAGGGGTTGAGTCAAGTGCAATGGCCACACACTGGAGAGAGTGAAAATCAAGGGGCTGTAGGTCTCCAATTGCTCCGAGCGAGCGACTGTTTGTTGAAAATCCTGTCCTCTCTCCACTGAACTGCCTTTGTCAAAAGCTGGTCATCTCTGTCTGTCCTCTCTATTCTCTTCCGCCGATCTGTCCGCAGATTTTGCCACCTAGCACCACCCTATCTTGAAAACCACAGCTTTACAAGGCTGGAAATCAGGTCCTGTCGGTCCTCCAACTTTGTCCTTTTTCAAAGTTGTTTTGGTTCTTCAAAGCCCTTCACATTTTCATCTGAATTTTAAAGTCTGTTTGCCAATTTCTACCAAAAAAAGCCTACCGGGCTTTTGATTGGAATTGAGTTGAATCTATGGATTTATTTTGGGAACAATTAACATCTTAACAACATCGAATCTTCTGACCCATGAACATAGGTCATCTCTTCATTTATTTAGGTCTTCGTTTATAGTTTTCAGAGTTTACTACTTCCACATCTTTTAACCAGATTTATACTTAGGTGTTTTATATTTTTATTTGATTGTAAATGGTACTTTTATTTCAATTCCTAATTGTTTGTTGCTGATATATGGAAATACAGTTGATTTTTGTAAACTGCTTATGTATTCTGCAAACTGACTAAACTCACTTATTAGTTCTAGTAGATTCCATTGGATGGTCTCCATAGGTAATCATGTCATCTGTAAATAAAGACAGTTTTATTTCCCCCCTTTCCAATCTGATGCCTTTCATTTCTTTTTCTTTCCCAGATGAACAAGCGAGAACCTCTGGTGCAATGCTGAGTAGAATCGGTGCATGGGCATCCTTGCCTTGCTCCTGATTTGAGTGGGAAAGCAGCCAGTCTTTCCCCATTAAGTACGATGGTAGCTATAGGTTTTTGTAGGTGCCCTTTTATCAGATGGAGGAAGTCCCCTTCTTTTCCTAGTTTGCGGAGTGTTTTTATCAGGAATGGATGTTGGATTTGTCAAATGTCTTTTCTGTATTCATTAATATAGAAAATTGATGGGAAACGGTCAAAATTCAAGAGCGGCCTCTGCTTTCTCTCAGAAAGAAGGAAAGGGTAAAGCAGCCACCCTGCCCAGGGTGGGCTGGACCTACCCCTCCTCTCCTCCATGTCTCCCTCCTTGGCTGGAGTTCCTAGGGTTTGGACACAGGCCTGTGAACTCCAAAACCAGTGCTCTTTCCTCTACACCAAACTAAAGATTTTGATTCCTGGCCAAGGCCCCTGAAGATGGTTGAAATCTCAGATTCCTCAATGATTGCAAAGAGTAGCTGCCCTTTGCTGGGCATTTTTGAAAATGGGCAAGCCACTCTGACCAGCAGCTTCCCCACCTGCTGGGCTAGGACTGGTGGAAGGTTGGTGAGGAACTTAGGAACACAAAACTGAAGGAGACGCTTGCATGACCCTGGATGCCTCACTTGCCTCTCCCTCGTCCTGGTCCAGCAAGGAACTAAACAGTTGGCCTGCATCAGCTCCCCTCATCCTCAAAATGACACAGGGTGGCAGCTGCTATTGTTCTTCCTGTTTCAGACACAGAGGCTCAGAGAAGTGAAGTGACTTGCCTAAGGCTACACAGGTACATTTGTACCCAAGATGGTTAAGTGAGGTCTGTGCTCTTAGCCATTAGATCAGTGAATCAAAGCCACTTGGAGGACCCCGGCCCCAGAGTGTCTAATTCAGCAAGTCTGGGATCGGATCCAAGTTCCCAAGTGTGATGGTTAAATTTGTATGTCAACTTGGCCAGGGGATGGTAGCCAATTGTTTGGTCAAGAAAGCTCTGGCCTGATTGTTTTGGTGAGGATATTTTGTGGATTTAAATCATCACTAAGTTGACTGCATCCACGGCTGATTTTTGCATCTACAATCAGCAAAGGAGATTGGTTTCAATAAGGAGAGAGATTTCATCCAGTCAGTTGAAGGCCTTCAAGTTGAAGTGATGATTTCAGCAGTCAGAAAGAAGAATTTCTAGCTCTACTTCAGCTAGCCGACTTCTCCTGAGGAATTCATCAAAAAGCTTCGTCGGAGTTCCCAGCTTCCCATCCTACGGAATTCAGACTTGCTCATCCCCACTGTAGTGTGAGCCAATTCCTATAATAAATCTTGTAATATTTACATTATATATATCTCCTATTGGTTCTGTTTCCCTGGAGATGCTGATGGTGGTGGTCCAGGGACCACGCTTTGAGAACCATGGCACTGGAGCACTCTACCTCCTAATATCCCTTGCTCCTGGGGTATCAGGGAACATGAAGACTCAGAGACTAAAGAGAGAAGTCTAAGAAAATACTGACACATCCCTCTGGCCTGTGAAGGGAATGGAAGCCTCAATTTCCCAGGGCTGAACCAACAGTTCCAATGTCACCCCTGCATGCATGGAGCCCCAAGCCCACTCCAGAATGCCTCACGCACAATCAATGAGCAGTTCTGCTTCCAATCGGGGGGTGAAGCCACCAGTAGCAAGCGGACCTCTCTGGGATTTATTCATCTGAAAAGAATGCCTGACATTTATTCTGAAAGGCGTCTTTCTATGGACCCTCAATCCTTGTAGCACAAAATGATATTTTTTTTCTAAATATATTTCAAATGCTTTCTAAATTTATTCTGAGGCATCTGTATTAGAGGGACACGGTGCATCAAATTTTTAAAGCATTTGAATAAACGCCAATGCAAAATAACAGAGTGGGAAAAACAAAACAAAACAACAGAGCTATTCAACGTGTTTTAAAAAGCAGAATTAAAGCAGGCTTGGCAAAATCTCCACACGTCCAACATGTGACAACATTCCAGAGTTGACCCTAATGTCCAAGGGGTTAAATTTGTCTTTCATTTCCCAAATCTTTGGTCCCTAAGAGCTCCCTGTCCAGATGCACTTTGCCCTAAAGTACAATATGGAAAAGGCTGATTTTATCTTTATCGGGGAAAATCAGAAAGCCTCCTTACAGGAGTTCTTGGGCCTGGCTGTGCATTAGAGTTACTCGGGGAGCATCTAATATTGCTTTGCCCAGGCCACACCCCACGCCAATCCCCCAGGAGCTTTGGGGGTGGAACCAGGCACCCCTGTCTCTGAAAGCCCCCCGGGGATTCCAGCTGCCACTGGGCTGAGAATGTCTGCTTCAGAGGGAGCAAATCCTTGGTGAATCTCCCCTGTCTTCCAGGCTCCGACCTCTCCCTGTTTCCAGGGTCTACCCTTGCTGGGTGATGCTTCTGGCTCCCGCATATTCCCCTCCGGAGGGAGACAGTTACTAGATATGCAGATAGTCTCTGCTGCCCAGGCTCTGGTTTGAAGAGGGCCAGGAAACTCCTTTAGTTAAAGACCTCCCGGGGGGCAGCCTAGTTGTGTCTGATGGACCCCTATGAGACAGGGGTTACTGTCTGCACTTTGCAGAGGGCTCAACTGACCCTCAGAGAGGTGAAACGACTTGCTCCAGTGCAAGGGATTTGAAGCCGATTCTCCTTCTTTACTCACCAGGAAAGAGGAAAGAGTCTCCACTCCAGTTTTAGTGAGTCCCCTTCTTCTCCGGGCAGCTCGTTCCTCTTTCAGATGCACCCAGGGCTGCTCACTGGCACCCCACCCCTCCCCACATCTCTTGGTGAGTCTGGCCCCAGCAGCCGTCTGCAGCCAGGGGATGCCTGGGGCATGGCACATTCATGCTTACAGGTCCTGTGTCTGCCCTTCTTCCTGACAAAGAAAAAATATCCTCGGGAGGGAAGGGGTCGTTCTAAACCCTTAATTTCTGGACCCCCAAACTGGACTCCAATCCACTTACCTCTGCCTTTGTATTAGGCACTTGGTGGTCTCTGTCATTCCTGCCAGAACCTGCTGTGGGCGAGGGAGAGAGGGAGGGTCCGCGGGGCTTTCCATCCACCCTCCCACCCTCCCTCTCTCCCTCCATCCTTCCCTCCCTTCCCGCCTCCTGCCATCCCTTTCTTTCACAACTTTAAATGATATATAACTCACATTCCATACAATTTGCCCATATGTATATATTTAAATGTTTTCATTGTGGGAGCTTTCAAAGAAAGTCAAAAATTAAGAGAATAGAAAGTACCCCATGACCAGCCATTGACCCAGCATCAACAACCAACTCCTCGTATAATGATAGTGACTAAATGTGCAAATTCAAAAATGTTTCTGTGTGAGGAAGAACAGAGGAATGTCAATAATGCAGGGTGCTGAAAATAGATGGTAATTAATATTTTAAAACTTTAACGAACGTGTGAGACAAGTAAAAAATGTTTATTTGGTACAAAATTTATATTTTGACTAGTGCATTTCCTAATATAACTTATGTGGACAGCTTAATCGAACACCATAGTACTTGGAACCTTGTGTAGGGCATGAGATTTTGTAGGTTTGTCCAGAGTGATGCCCAGATAAATCCCAGAGCAATTTGAACAGTGAATAGGGAAGTATTTGCAGAGTCCCCTAGGGGGAATGGTGAGAGAGGGGGAAAATTCAACTTCCCAAGTGGAGAATTCTTGATATTCTCACAGGCAGTGGGGGAAGCCAAATCAATAGGCCGAGCCCCCAATCTTGGGATTTGTTCATATGAAACTTAATCCCACAAAGGATTGGCTAAGCCTACTTAAAATTAGGCCTAAGAGTCACCCCCAGAGAACCTCTTCTGTTGCTCAGATGTGGCCTCTCTCTCTCAGCCAACACGACAAGCAAACTCACTGCTTTCCCCCTGTCTACGTGGGACATGACTCCCAGGGGTGTGGAACTTCCTGGAAATGTGGGACAGAAATCCTAGAATGAGCTGAGACTCAGTATCAAGGGATTGAGAAAATCTTCTCGACCAAAAGGGGGAAGAGGGAAATGAGACAAAATAAAGTGTCAATGGCTGAGAGATTCCAATCAGAGTCCAGAGGTTATCTTGGAGGTTATTCTTATGCATTAAATAGATATCACCTGTTTAGTTAAGGTGTAACAGAGAGGCTGGAGGGACCTGCCTGAAAACGTAGAGCTGTGTTCCGGTGGCCATGTTTCTTGAAGATAATTGTATGATGATATGGCTGTCACAGTGTGACTGTGTGGTTGTGAGAGCCTTGTGTCTGATGCTCCTTTTATCTACCTTATCGACGGACAAGTAAAACATATGGATTAAAAATAAATAAATAATAGGGGGAACAAATGTTAAAATAAATTTAGTAGAAGGAAATGCTGGTGATCAGTGAAGGGTAAGGGTAAGGGGTATGGTATGTATGAAATTTTTTCTGTTTTCTTTTTATTGCTTTTTCTGAATTGATACAGATGTTCTAAGAAATGATCATGATGATGAATATACAACTATGTGATGATAGTGTGAGTTATTGATTATATAACAAGAATGGAATGATCATATGATAAGAATGTGTTTGTATGTGGTTATGTATCATACATAAAAAATTAATTAATTAAAAAAAATCAACTCCTTGTGTCACCTCTATCTCACCAACTCCTCCAGATTATTTTGAAGGAAATTCTTGATATCATATCATTTATTCCAAAAATATCTCTAAAAATGAGCCATAATATCATTATCACTTTAACAAGATAATAATTCCTTATGTGAGATTAGGTTCTGGTGACAACTCAGCCAGGCGATGTGCCCGGTTGTCTAGTTAGATAAGCACTGGCCTGACCATCGCTATAAGGATATTTTGTGGCTGGATGACACATCAGAAGGCTGGTTTATTAAATCATCAGTCTGTTGATTGCAGCTGTAGCTGATCACATCTGTGCTCAACTAAGGGCATGTCTCCCGCAAACAAGATAATACAATCAGTAGAAGGCAATTAAAGAAGTAGAGAGACTCTTTCACTGCTTCTTCAGCCAGCGAAACTCTCTTGTGGACTTCTTCTAGAAGCTTTATCAACGCCTCCATCTTCACAGCCTGCCCTGTGGATTCTGGACTCATCCATTCCCACGGTTATGTGAGATACCTTTATAAATCTCATATTTACAGATCTCTCCTGTTGGTTCTGTTTCTCCAGAGAACCCTGGCTAACACAGCTGGGTACCAGGGGTGGTTCTTGAGAAACAAAATCTTAAAAATAGGTTTTTACATTTGGTTTTCTACTCTGGTTAAACTCAAAGGCTTTAATGACTCTGTTTCCAATAATCAAGATAGCACTGATTGTCCATGGGATGAGGTGGCAAGAGAGATACACAAAATATCATGCTGCTAATTGTATGCTTATATGAAACCAGGCTCTGGATGAGAGTGTTTTTATCACCTTTACAGAGTTGTGGAATTGAGAGGTATATGATGTTGGCCGGGTTTTGTTAGATACGCTGGATACAGTGATGAGGGCAAAGGATGAGCTCAAGGCTTCAAATTTGCAATTTAGGCACCATTTGAAAGATGTAAAAGTCTCCATGTGTGCCCTGAAAGAAAATCTTATGTCCTGTGGCCACAGACTTGAGAGCTCTGAAAAACAGACACATTGTACGAGTAGCAGATTTATAATGTAAACTAAAATCTCAACCTTGTCTGCTATTAAAGTAAGGGCTTTGATTGGAAAAGAATGGGATCCTGAAATGTGGGATGTTGACATATGTCTTGATATTGATGGTAAGAGGGAGAGGAAATCTCTGGAATCTGCTGAGCCTTGGCTATATAGACCTGTAATGGACTGCTTGAGCAAATCAACACATACTCAGGTGCTGGTATGAAGCTATTGATCTGGCAAATGCTTTTTTCTCAATGGCTGTCAGTAAGGACCACCAGAAACAGTTTGCATTTAGATGGCAAGGCTAGCAGTATACCTTCACTGTCCTGCCTCAGGGGTCTGTCAACCCTCCAGCCCTAGTAACAATCTTGTCCACAGGGACCTTGATCATTTTTCCTTCCCACAAGACATCACACTGGTTCATTATATTGATGATATCATGTTGATTGGACCTGTGAGCAAGAAGTAGCAACTATTGTAGACTTATTGGTAAGGCATTTGCATGTTAGAGGATGGAAGATAAATCTAACAAAAATACAGGGAATTTCTACCTTAGTGAAGCTTCTATGTGTCCAGTGGTATGGAGCATGTCGAGATACCCTTTCTAAGGTGAAGGATAAGTTGCTGCATCTGGCCCCTCCTATGACCAAAAAAGAGGCACAATGCCTAGTTGGTCTCTCTGGATTTTGGCAACAACATATTCCTCATGTGGGTTTGCTACTCCGGCCCATTTACGAGTGACCAGAAAAGCTGCTAGTTTTGAGTGGGTACTGGAACAAAAGGAGGCTCTGTGACAAATCCAGGCTGCTGTGCAAGCTGCTCTGCCACTTGGTCCATATGATCCAGCAGATTGAATGGTGCTGGAAGTGTCATTGGCAAATAGGGATGCTGTCTGGAGCCTTTGGCAGGCCCCTATAGGGGAATGACAAGCAGACCCTTAGGATTTTGGAGCAAAGCCTTACCATCCACTGCAGATAACTATTCTCCTTTTGAGAAACAGCTTTTAGCCTGTTACTGGGCCTTAATAGAGACTGAACGCTTAACCATGGGCCACCAAGTTACCACGAGACCTGACTTGCCTATCATGAGCTGGGTGTTGTCTGAACCACCAAGCCATAAAGATGAGCAGCACAGCAGCACTCCATCATAAAATGGAAATGATGTATGGAGATAGGGCTCAAGCAGTCCTGAAGGCACAAGTAGGTTACATGAGGAAGTGGCCCAATGCCCATGACTCTCACTTCTGACACATTACCTTCTCTTTCCCAGCCCAGCACCCAAGGCCTCTTGGGGAGTTCCTTACAGTCAGTTGACTGAGGAAGAGAAAACTTGGGCCTGGTTTACAGATGATTCTGCATGATATGCAGTGACCACCTGGAGGTGGATGGTTGCAGCACTATAACTCCTTTCTGGGATGCCATTAAAGGACAATGGTGAGGGGAAATCCTCCCAGTAGGCAGGACTTCAAGCAGTGTACCTGGTTGTTCATTTTGCTTGGAAGGAAAACTGGCCAGAGGTGCATTTGTATACTGACTCATGGGCTGTTGTTAATGATTTGGCTGGATGGTCAGGTCTTGGAAGGAGCATGATTGGAAAATTGGTGACAAAGAGGTCTGGGGAAGAGGTATGCAGATAGACATTTCTGATTGGGCAAAAATATGAAGGTATTTGTGTCTCGTGTGAGTGCTCACCAGAGGGTGATGGCAGCAGAGGAAGGTTTTAATAATCAAGGGGATAAGATGCCCTGTTCTGTGGATACAAGTCATCCTTGTTCCTCAGCCATTCCTGCCATTGCCCAAGGGGCTCATGAACAAAATGAGCGTGGTGGTAAGGATGGAGGTTATGCATCAGATCAGCAACATGGACTCCCACTTACTAAGGCCAACCTGGCTACAGCCACTGCTGAGCACCCAACCTGCCAGCAGCAGAGATTCACACTTAGTCCCTGATATGCACCATTCCCCGAGGTGTTCAGCCTGCTACCTGGTGGCAGGTTGATTACATTGGACCACTCCTTCATGGAAGGGGCAGTGATTTGTTCCAACTGGAATAGACACATACTCTGGATATGGGTTTTCCTTCTCTGTACTCAATGCTTCTGCCAAAACTACCATCTGCGGACTTATGGAATGCCTTATCCACCATCATGGTGTTTCACCCAGCATTGCTTCTGATCAAGGAACCCACTTCACAGCAATGAAGTGCAGGGATGGAATGTTCTAAGAAATGATCATGATGATGAATCTGCAGCTATGTGATGATATTGTGAATTACTGATTATATATGTAGAATGGAATGATCACATATTGAGAATGTTTGTGTTTCTTTCCTGTAATTTTTTTTAATTAATAAAAAAATTTTTTAAAAAATGAAGTGCAGGAATGGGCACATGCTCATGGAATTCTCTGGTCTTACCATGTTCCCCATTATCCAGAGGCAGCTGGGTTGATAGAACAGTGGAATGGCTTTTTGAAGACCCAATTATTGTGCCAAACTAGGTGGCAATACTTTGCAGGGCTGGGGTAATAGTCTTCAGGAGGCTGTGTATGCTCTGAACCAGCGCCATTCTGTGGTGTTGTTTCTTCCATAGCCAGGATTCGTGGGTTGAGGAATCAAGGGGTGGAAATGGGAGTGGCACCACTCACTATCACCCATAGTGATCCACTAGAAAAAATTTTGCTTCCTGTCACTGAAACCTTAAGCTCTGCTGGTCTACAAGTCTTAGTTCCAAAAGGAGGAGTGCTCCTACCAGGGGACACAACAACCATTCCATTGAACTGGCAGGTAAGACACCACCTGGCCACGTTGGGCTTCTCATACCACTGAATCAACAGTCACAAAAGGGGATTACTGTTCTGTCTGGGGTGATTGACCCTGACTATCAAGGGGAAATAGGACGGCAACTACACAATGGAGGCAAAGAAGAGTTTTCTTGGAATACAGGAGATTCCGTAGGGCATCTCTTAGTACTGCCATGCCCTGTGATTAAAGTGAATGGAAAACTGCAAAAATCTAGGCAGGACTACCAATGCCCCCCAAACTTCAGGAATGAAGGTTTGGGTCACTCACCTGGCAAAGAACCACAACCAGCTGCAGTGTTGCTGAGGGTAAAGGGAACATGGAAGGGGTAGTAGAAGAAGGTAGTGATAAATATGAACTACGACCATGTGATCAGTTACAGAAATGAGGACTGTGATGGTATGAATATGTCCTCCCTGTTTTGTTATATTTGCATTTGTACATAAGAAACTATCTTATTTTCCTCTCATCATATGATATAAGTTGTATTGTTCATGTTATAGTATTTAAGTTATAGGATATGAAGTTTAAGAATGAATGTTACCTAAGGACTTGCACTCTATTCTGGAGATATGTAGGGCTGTTTCTGGTTGTACAGAGGACAGTTGAATACTGTTAGGTGAAACATATGTCTGTTATTGTGTTCTATTCAGAAATTAAGCATGTTTCAAACTGTATAGCAGCCAGATTGACAATGGTGGGATGTCATGGTCAGGTTCTGGGGCCAGCTTGGCCGGGTGATGTGCCCAGTTGTCTGGTCAGGCAAGCGCTGGCTTGACCATTGCTGTGAAGACTTTTTGTGGCTGGCTGATAAATCGGAAGACTGATTCATTAAATCATCAGCCTGTTGATTGCAGCTGTGACTGATTACATCTGTGATCAATTAAGGACTTGTCTCCTGCAAATGAAATAATCCAATCAGTTGAAGGTTATTAAAGAAGAAGAAAGACACTTTCATTGCTTTTTCTGCCAGGCAGCTTCTCCTTTGGAGATCGTGGAGACCCTTTATCAGAGCTGCCAGCTTCACAGCCTGCCTTATGGATTTTGGAGTCTTCCATTCCCACAGTCGTGTGAGACCCCCTTATAAATCTCATATTTATAGACCTCTCCTGTTGTTCCTGTTTCTCTAGAGAATCCTGACTAACACACCTTCGTGTGAATAAAAGTCCAGAGTACAAATGTCTCCCAATGTCTCTTAACAGTTTGACAGTTCATTCACTTGGACCAGAATCTAAATAACGTCTTTACATTCCAATTGGTTGATACACCTCTTCGATTTCTTTTTCTCTCTAGATTCCCCTCTGTCAGTCTGCCAGCGCTGCTATAACAAAATGCCACAAACTGGGTGGCTTAAACAATAGGGATTTATTTTCTTATGGTTTTGGAGGCTAGAAGTCCAAAATCGAGGTGCTTCCTCTGAAGTTTGGAACCTCTGGCTGTGGCTTGTGGGTGACCCCTAACTCAATCCCTGCCTCTGCCACATGGCATCTCTCTCCCAGTCAGTCTCCTGGAGACTGGGACCAAATTTCCTCTGCTTATAAGGTCTCCAGGCATATTGGACGAAGGCCCACCTGCCTCAGTTTGGCCTCATGTTGACTGACAGCATTTTCAAGGATCCTACTTACAAATGGGTTCAGGCCCCCAGGTCCAGGGTTAGGACTTGAACATGGCTTTGGGGGGACATGATTCAATCCATAATACCTTCCCTCTTTTTTTTTTTTTGTAATCTGTTGAAAAAAAAAACTGGTCATTTGCCTGTAGAGTTAGTGATCCACAGTCAGGATTTTGTTTTTGCATCTCCCAAGGTGCTGTTTAACATGTTTCTCTATTCCTTGAATTCTAAAAATTACAAACATTTTGATCTATGATGTCATCTTTATAATAAAACCACTTTTATTTCCACTTATTCCCTTCTGATCGCTGTCGACATAGGATTCAAATCTTTTGTATTTTTTTAACACTAGATGTTTTCAAAGTTTCTACATAGAACTTTCATGGTTAGCATTCTTAGTAACTACATCCTGTTGATGACACAGCCACAGAATGATGTGCAGCCTGCATCATTCTCCTACTTTTGAGCTTTTAGGTTTTGTCCAGTTGTGTCACTCTGATAGGCAGCAATAAACTTTCGTGTCTCTGGTGTAACCATTTCCTTAGGGTAGATTCCCAGGAGTGAGGGTTTGGGGCCAAAGTGGATGAACAATTCTACGTATTATGTACATATGGACGAGATGATTTGTCAAAGTGTTTTACCAATTTATACCATCACCAGCAACGGATGCCTGAGCTCTTTCTCCAGTTTTTCCTCTACGTGGGGACCTGGGGTCTACACTGCTCCCACTCTGCAAATTTTTTATGACCCATAAAATGATGCTGCGATGGATTGCTCGCTCATTCCTTAAGAGATAGAGTCTAATTCCCCCCTCCTTGGAACTGGGTTGGCCTTGATGACCTGCTTAACCAACATTATATGGCTGAAGTGATGTTCTGGAACCTCCAGTGCTGACTCATAAAGAGCCTTGCAGCTTCTGCCTGGGTCTCAGAGTGCTTGCTCTGGGGGGTGACCCGCTAAGAAGCTCCGACCCCTGACACTGCCATGCTGAGGTCACTCAGCACTCCTGAGTGGAGTTCTGGTCAACCATCCCAGCCGAGCCCCGCCTGCCAGCCTTTCCACCAAGCATCAGACCTGTGAGTGCATCTACCTTGGACCTTCTCAGCTCATTTACCAACGGAGTACCACCGCGCACCCTCAGGTGCCTCGGTGGAGTGAAAGAATCACTCTGCTGGACACTGCCAGAATTCCTAACCCCCAGATCCATGAAATTCAATAAAATAGCTGTTGTTTTAAACCACTGAGTTTTGGGACAGTTTGCTTTCTAACAACAGATAATCTTTGCAGTCATGTTGCTCTGGTTTGCATTTGCATTTTGCATTTCCCTGTTATTTTGGATCGGGGACTATCTTCTGTTAATAGTCCTTGTAAATTGGCCTTGTTTTGTTCTTGGGTAGGACTTTGACTCTCATTTGCATTTGAATAGCTGGAAGCCTACAACTCTAACTCCACCTACATCGGGGCGGGGGTGGGGGGGTGAGGGGGGTGGGGGGCAGGGCGGGTTGGGAAGTGGGGCCAGATTCACCCCCAAGGTGATCACTTCCTGGATGACTTCGGAGGTTCCTTCCAATTCCCAGATTCCCTGATTCTAAGTGTCCTGGATGTTGGTGAGAGAAAAGGAGATTTGTCTTTAAAATCCAACACCAATATCCAACTGCTCATGGTTTGTTGAATGCCACAAATGAAATACAGAATGTTGGGACACAACCAAACACCATTTCAATGCTTCTCTGCATGAAGCCCTTGTAAGTGGATACAGAAAAACCAGAAAACACAGAAATAAGAAAATCCTTAAACCCTGGATAGTTTCTGCAATAATTAAATTTTCTGTGCCTTGAAAACAAATGCATTTTTTTTTTTTTTTTTGCATGGGCAGGCATGGGGAAATCGAACCCAGGTTTCCGGCATGGCAGGCAAGAACTCTGCCTGCTGAGCCACTGTGGCGTGCCCTACAAATGCGTTACTGTATTCACTTTTTGCATGCATTCTGTATTTATTTCTACACATCTGAAAGCATTACAAGGACACAATAATTTGATGAGCAGATTCTCATCTTAACTCACCCAAACCTCTGCTAATGATGTCTCTTCTTGCTTAAAGCATCGTCATTCTATTTCATTTTTGCAGGTTTTGAACTTTTTAAAAAGGTAACATAACATGAGAGAAATTTGAAAGCAAGGTAAAACATCTAATAAGCCTACGTCTCTGGCATGGTGACAATTATGCTTTTTCTGTCTCTTTAGGTTTTTACAAATTGTGTGTGAATATTTTTCTTGCCTTTTTTCACCTAATATTTTACCATAAGCATTTCCCCATGCTCCTTTATGACATTTACAACCATCATTTTTAATGGCTATAGGATACTTCCTCAAGGTCTAGAATAACTCACTTAACCACACCTTCCCTCCGTCCCTCCTGCTTTCGAATATTTGGGCTGCTTCCAGTTTTTCACTAAGTAACTCTTTGATGAATATTTTTTTGCATATGGCTTTTTCCATATTTCAGGGTATTTTCTTAGGCCGGCTTCCCAGAAGGGGATTATTGAGTCAGAGTGTCTGAACATTTTTAGGGCTTCAAAGTATCTTTTGAAGAAGGTAGGTGTTCCATTTCACGAAGTTCACAAACATAAAAGAGGACATTTGGCTTCAAAAAAAAATTCCCTTGCTAACACATGTGCGTTAAACTTTGGGCAATGAGCTGTTCTGATTTTAAGTGTTTACCCCTTACCCTTTTGAATTAAAAAAGCATATACGAAAAGTTACTTTTTACTTTGTCTTTGGTGAGAGTCTTTTCTGAAATGTTTTACACTTTGGAGCTTTTCGAAAAAGCATCCACAAGGCACGAGTCAACCTTTTCTCGATGACCTGCTTGATCATTCCCTGGGCTTGGTCCCCAGACGCTTTCAGGACTTCTGAGTGGCAGGGGACGTAATACTCGCTCCTACCCGAAATGGTCCTGGCCAAAGGCGCTGTCCCTGCAACCTCTGGTTTCCTGGCTCCTGAGATGCTGCTGCCCTCTCTCTCACGACCCCACAGCCAGCTCTCATCCCTGCTCTTCATTCAGGGACGGGGGGCAGCCAGTGCAATCGGGGGTCAGAGGAGCAGACCCCAATCAGACAGTAAGACACCTCCATCAGTGGTGATCCCGCGACCTGAAGTCTGGGCAGATATTTGCCGAAGTGCAACTGTTGGGGTGACGGGAAATACGTGTTCAGATTTCCCTGCACTCAACGGGCTCCTTAGAAACCTACATTGCCCACAAAAGTCCCAAGTCTCCTGCAACTAACTTCAGATGAATGTGGAAAATCCTCAGGTGTCCACTGGATGGCGGGTGGGGGACCCAGTTCTGACGGAAGCGTGGGTGCCTTGGGGAGGTGGCAGAGCTGTGCAGAGCACCAGCGCAGTGTGTCCAAGTTCCCACTGTGCCCTTTATCAGCCCACCTGCCCTTGGGAAAGTTAGCCGCTTACCCCTCCCGAGCCTCAGTTTTCTCATCTCTAAAACGGGGATGAAAAGACATGCCGGTCACTGGGGGGTTATGGTGATAATCCCATGAGGTGCAGGTCAACATTGACCTATTTAGGTTTAAGGAGAGACCCGCTTGGGCCACTGCCAGCCAAGGTTTTATTTCTTGGGCTTTTGGGTGAGGACACATATGGCTGCCAGGGCCCTCTATGAATGGGAGCCCTCGGAAGGGTGGGCTTACTCCCCAGGACCTGGAGCCAGTGTGTGTGGGGGGTGCCTCTTTGCAGTCCTGGGGTGGCAGCCAGGGAACATGTGATGCCTTATTCAACAGTGAGTCACAAAAGCCAGGAGCGGGAGAAGCTTGAGCAAGAGCAGAGAGGGGCTATCCAAGGAGAGACGGGGGTGGGGGGGAGGAGGCTGCATTTTCTGAAAAGTGGGAGCTTATCAACTCTCTAACGGCAATATGTTTATATGACGGTATGAATGACCTTAACGTGATAACAATATTAGAGGAAGCTGTTGGGAAGAAGGGATCAGCCTGTTTAACAGGGGGCTGAAATCTTTGGGTACGGCTGGTCTCCTACCACCCCTCGAACACGGCCCCACCCTTGGCCTCCTGGGGGGGCATCTATTCCCGGACTGTTTATCCGGCCAGGTGGGAACCCCACCTTCTGGCACATGGGGGCAGGGAAATGTGTGACAGGTTGGGAGAAAAGCAGGCTGTGCATGTGACCTGAGGCACCAGGCTTAGTTCAAGGAGAAATGCTCACTTACAGCCTTGCGGCTTAGTTCAGCGTCTTCAGCACTCCCCACCCCCTTTCCCAGGCGGCTGTTGGCATCGCCCACTGTGACGCAAGAGTCTCTGAATGGGGTGGGAGTCCTCTGTTCCCACGGCGGGGATACTCAAAACCCATGGGCCAGAGGCACCGCCCAGAATAGAAGACACGGGCTTCACCACCCCATGCTCACTTCTCACTCCTTGGGCAGCTGGTTTGGGAGACAGAACAAGAATGGTCCAGAAGTCACTTTATTCCTGAGGTTGTTAAAGTCAGGCTCTGTGGGTAAGAGCAGACAAACGGCCCTATGGCAAGCTCCCCTCCATATTCCCATCCACCGAGGCTCACGAGCTTTGAAATTATCTTCTAACATGGGCAGTGGCTCATTTGGGGGTCATAAAATCTATATAAGGCATTTTTTTTTAATGACATGGAACAGAACAGGGCAAAGTAAGATATATCTGAGTGTATTCCAAGTAATAAGGGCAAGTATGGTTCCATGAAACTTTTGTTTGAGACGTGTGTGACTGTGGGATTGGGAGACCAAGGAACTTGGTCAAAAAAGTTTGAAAGCCACAATCTGTCAGCATTTCTTGGTGGGGCGCCATTGGCAGTTCGGGTAGGAGAATTCCCTGTTGTGTAGGATTGTTACTTGCACTGCAGAATGTACCATCTCTGTTCCCTGCTTGCCAAATTCATTGTGACAAAAGAGCAAGCCCCCCATCCCCATTTCTAAATGCTCCCTAGGGGTGGTCCCGACTCATCATGAGCTATTGGAACCCATAGGGTTGAGGAAGGGGGAAGGCACTGCCAATGGCTGATCCAAAGGACCGCCGCATTGCTTTGTAGGCGATGTTCAGTGTGTGACGCAGTGGGCAGGAGGGGAGTTGGGGAGAGGCTGTGTTGTTTTGCAAGCTGTACCCCCAGGTTACTCTCGGGGGCAAGGTGTGGCCCTGCCACTTGAGGACATCAAACCTCATTCAGAGATAAAGCTAATGCTTTGGACAGATGTCATGGCCTGCCCCCTCTAGCTTATTTCAATGACACATTTATCAATTCCCCCCCTCTCTGGGACAAACGTTGCAGTAAAAATTAGCGCTCCATACTTGCCACCCCCATCTTCACAGATGCTAGGGAAGTGGAATCTGGTGTATGGATGAGGGGGCTGGGCTGGAGAGGAAGGCAGGGAAGCCTGCACACCTCTCGGTCAGTCCCCCTTTTCCACTCAAAGGGTATCTAACGGTCTTCACCCCAGCAATCTTCTCATTTCTTTCAGTCTGCCCAGAAGAACCTCTGCTTGGTTTGGGTTTGGGGTCAGGTGAAAGATCCCTTCCAGTTCTGGGCTGCTGTCTCTCCCAAGTCTTAGATCTTAAAAGCATTAACTCAATTGAATGCATTTTCTCTTACTCTTTCAGAGATGAGGTCTATGGGAAAATCCATCCAAGGGAGGTCTTGGCAGGCTGCCTGAGCTAGAAACAGCAGAAGAAACACTGTGGGAGGTGTATTTGCAATGGGAACACATCCCAAAATGCCAAGACAGAGTTCAGGAACAAGGTGCAGGGTGAGATTTGCAGCTGATGTCAGAGGAAGTGCAGTATGCATAAGAAGGACCAGGGGAGCCTCTTAAAATTCCCGTTTCCAGGCCCCCCCTGCAGAAATTCTGATTCAGCTGGCATTGGGCAGAGATTGAAAATGTGCACTTTGAACACTCTTCCCACAAAGTGGTTCCCGGGAAGGTTAAGAACCACCAGTCTGGGCCGTGGTTGACCAATGCCATATGGTGAAGTTCCAGTGAGTGACAGCCCGTAGGGCAGCACTTAGTAGAGCCTGCAGGGACTTTGGGTCATATTGCAATAATGAAACACTCATTCTCAGTGATGCTGCTAATTCATAACAGTCTTGATGCTGGATATATGGAGGAACAGTACTGGGTTCGGACTCGGGGTTCTGGCTTTGTGTGGGTTAGCCGTGGCCCCAGGCAAGCCCTTTCCTCCCCCTGGACATGAGTGGGGACTGAGCTCAAAGAGCTCAGAGCATTCACTCTTTTGCCCCCGCCATTCTAGAATTATAAATCCAGGCCTTTTATTTGTACTGTACAAAGTGCTAAATGATAATAATAAAGGAGAAAATGCTTAGTGTAAAATAATTAAACATTAGTTAATATGATATGTTCAGCAACTCTATATTATTAGGACTGTTTTTCAATTCATGAAACTTGAGGCATAAGAGAGATTAGATAGCTTGCCTAAGGTCACACAGCCACCCAAGGGGCAGACTCCAGATTTAAACTCATACTGTCTAATTTTGAATGCACTGCCCTGCTCATATATCAGATGTCAGATGGGGTCCTCCACCCCTTGGAATTAAAATACAAGCTGCCACCACCCATTCTGTGACCTTTTGAAACCCAAAGACTTCCTCAATATTTAAGTAAAGATCCAGAGAGCTAATGTCCTCACACTTACCTCTGCTGCTGAGCTTTTGTCTCTGCATGAGACAGCTCCCATGTGTCCTTTTCTCCTGTTGACCAAGATATGGAACTCATCTCGCAGTTGACTTCCACAAAACATCTGTGCATTTGATAAATCCAATTGAAGGCTTCTGTTGTTGTTGTCACTGGGGGGAAAGGGAATATCAGGAGGGATTTCCTTTGCCCAAATGCAAACAACTTCAAACCGAGCATTAGACTTAGGACTTCTCAAACATTCTGGGGCCACCCCCACCCAGGGAATGTTCCACTGGCTACTTCATCATAGAGAGCTGCTGGCCTCATTCATGCTTCTCAAATCTGCCATCATCTGGGATATCCAGAAAGCAGAGCCTGAGGCAAAGACTCCACTTTATTAGGGAGTGCAATGGTGGGGAGGGGCTGGAGATGAAGTAGGGAAAGAGGATGAGCAAATAAGAAGCACCAAGTGCTACTGATTTCTCATTCTCAGAGGGCTTTCTTTTTTTGAGAAGTTGCCTCTCAGGGCAGTCCACCTGGGAGAGGAAGAGAAAAGTGTTTATTCAGTGGTTTCCATCTCTCATTGGCCAAAGGTTGACCACATGCTTACTTCCTTTGCATCTGCGCGTTGCTTATGAGTGGGCACTAAATGGACTCCACAGCATCTCATACGTCAGGATCAACAGGGAAGCCCCAAAGCAGGAGGACACAGGTACATAATATGGGGGTAAGGCAAGTCACTGTCGGCTGTGCCTATGATTGGCTGGAGTCAGTACCGAGTCGGTCTCTGCAGCAGAGTCGGCTATGGCTGGAACAAATGGTACCTGCAGGCAGGTAATGCCAAGAGAATTTGAAGACATGCAGAAGAGATGTCTGACACAGTCCACCCCTTGTATTGCTTAGGTTTACTCAGGCCTACTAGATATATCCAGCTCCCTTACTACAACCTAGGGCCTTTAACAGTGTGAGAATGAGATGTTCTCACTTACTTCCAAAGTGAGAGGTACAAGTCCAATCAGTCACAGTCCCTTTCAAGAAGATGACCGACTGAAATCTCTGAACAGGTTTTAGGCAAGAGAGTTAGCGAAACAAGCTGCTCTCTTGTCCCCTTCCTGCATCTTCCATTCTTGATTTCCTTCATTTTGGGCCCAAATTTCAGAGCAACTGGGTTGCCTGCCTACCTCAAAGGACCTTCATCCTTTAAGAATCTGATCTCTTCATTGCCTTGATTGCTTTATTCGCTATTTTATCATCATTATGGGCTATGGAAGCATCTAGAAATACACCAGGAAATTCCCTGTGTTCCAGTCATAGCTTTTTGTGGTAGAGGGTCTATTATCCCTGCTAATACAGCCATACCTTTTTTCCACTGCTGGATCCCTCACAGTGTCCAGGTTGTGGTCTCAGCTTCAAGTTCAGTGGCCTGAACGTGTCATCTGGAAGAGTTCTTCCCATGGACCCGAGGACCTAACTCCATCCTGGTAGAGTCTAAGGTCTTAGTGGTCCCTGGGAGAGAGGGTGGAATGGCTCAATCCTATTCTACCCCTTGGTTCCCAGATTCAAATATTCTAGCTTGAGCTAGAATACAGCACCACATATTGGCTGGTGGTTCAGTGGCTATACCCACTGCCTGCCAACTGTGGGGTCCCCAAGCCAGTGCCTTCACAGTTCTATTAAACCAGCGCTTCTCTGGTACATGCTAAAACCAGCAGATTCTTTGGTCATTCACCCATTGTCACACCTCTTTTGCCATATAATGGGCCCCTTAGCTTGAAAGAAGTTGTGGGGAACAGCTAAAATGATAAGTCCCTGGATGGTGGCACTGGCAAAGGCACTGGGTCAGGGAAGACAAACTTACATCCAGAGTGGGTATCAGTGGTGGTGAGGACAAACTGCCCAGGAAAGGATCTGAAGTGTTCAACCTGTCACCACGTGGTTGGCTGGTCTCTTCAAGGAATGGTACCCTGTGAGGGGCCAGCTGTGGTCTCTGCAGCTGGCAGGCAGGGCAGTCAACAATGTCCATAACTGGACCCATTTTAGAGGCATGGGGTCCTACTGCTGGGCCTCTGCATAATGCTCATCCCTGTCCTCATTGTCACTCTTTTAAGAGTTTAAGTGTTTAAGGCTCCACTCTGTGGGTGGCTGAGAAGAAAGGCAGCCTGGCATCGCCAGCATGAGTGCTCCTGTCCCCCTGCTGTTGTGTATTTCCTCTGGGTGGATGCTCTCTGGTAAGCATAATGTGAGATACGAGGTTCAGCACATTTTGTGTCCATTCTCCTAGGTCATCCATATAACTCTTCCTTACATCTTCCCTATCTTCCCATCTTGTTCCTTCTGGACCCCTGACCAACAATAGAAGGCATTTGCCACTGCTCAGGCAAATGATTGTGACTTAGACCACTTCTGTCTCCTTCAAAGTGGTTGGCCAAGTGTACCACTCAAGTGCTACCCACTGGGAAGAATTCTCGTCGGTGTTGATCTTGAGGGCCACACCTAAGAGGGTCTAAGGCAGTGATAGTCCCTTTTCAATCAGCAACAACAGACCACACTGACTCATCAGTGAATCTGCCTGAGATCTTTCCTTCTTTGCTTGTTGGTTGTGGAAAACTACCCACAAAGCCCTAAGTGTGAGTTGATTGAAAATGGGTGTTGGTACAAAGAGGGAGGACAAGGGAGTCTTGGCCACCCATTCACATAATAAATCAGTGATTTCTAGACTTGTTTAGGCCTAATCTCAAATATATAATGGGGATATAGATTATAGCTACTTGCCTATGGAGTCCGGTAAGAAAGGGCAAAATGACGTTCTTGAAACCACCCTCTCCTCCCCCACACCAAGACAGTAAATCAGAATTAATACCACCTCCCAGAGGGTATTGTAAAGATTAGAGTCACTATCAAGACTTGAAGGGTGCTGGGCTGGTGGACCCCATCATATTCCCATTAATTACCTTGCATGCCCCTGCAAAAGCCAGATGGGTTATGGTAGATGATAGCAGGTTACCATAAACTTGGCTAGATGGTAAGTTCAATTACAGCTGCCACACAGGTGTGGGATCTTTACTGGAATATAGCAACACAGGCTTTGGCACTCAGGATGCAACAGGATCTGGCGATGGCCTTCCCCATCCCCATGAGTAGGGAAGTCAAAAGCAGTTCAGGTTCAAGTGGCAAGGACAGCGGTAGTCATCATCATCATCATCCCGCCCCAGGGCTAAGTTAGCGCTCTTGTTCTCTGTTATAATATAGCCCACAGGGACCTCAATTTTCTTGGCATGCCACAGACTATACTGCTGGTTCCCTGTGTCAGTGACATCACACTAATTGGACCTGATAAGCAGGAAGTGACAATACCCCAGACACCCTGTTAAGACAGAGTCCATCTCCTGTCTTATCTGGGTTTACTCAGAGAGCAGTGGCTGAGGCCAAGTCTTTTGTGTCTCTGTTTTATTAGGAAAGACAATCCCAGGGAGCAGCAGTGAGGCATTAAGCGTGATCGATTGCTCAGTTTTGTGATAGCATCTTCTGAGAGGCTTTATAAATGACTTTCTTGGGATGGTCCAAGGGAAGGGAGAGAAATGTATTCGCTGGCTTCCCTTGGCTAACCGTTTGCCCCACCAAGTGTTATTTGCACTGCACTTCCCAGGCACTCTTGGGTTCGCCATGTTCAGCAACCACAAGGAAGGGCTGGACACGGAAGCAGGATGCTCAGCATGGGCAGGGGCCACCTGCCTGAAGTTGGTGAGAGTCCAGGTACAGTCAGTCTCCACAGAGGGGGCTGGGGCCCTGGAGACAGGAGAGGCCCCCCAAATTGGAAGTGGCTTCTCCCAGAAGCAGCCCCTGAGGCAAGGAGTCCAGTGCAATTAGTTGATTTGGTAGTGGATCTCAAGGAATGCTGGAGGGGAATGGGGAGGTGAGATAGGAAAAGGAAGGCGGCCAATAAGGGGTGTTGACACAGCACCTCTGTGGGCAACTGGAACTTATTCCTGGCAGGGAACACTGGGTGACACTGCAGGACACATGCCTGAGTCTTTCCACCAGTGGGGAGGCAGCGCAGGTTTTCATCTCTGACTCCTGTCAGCCATTGGCTGAGAGCTGCTTGGGGAGAGAGCAGTGATAAGTCCCCAGGAGCTACAGAAGGCCCCAGGCAGACAGATGTGTGCAGTTGGCAGGTGGCCGCCATGCACATATACGAAGGGGACAGAGGGTAACGGATGGGGTACTGAAAGTGGCACCTAAGAGGGTCTGATGTGCTGCCCTCCCTCTTCTTTCTTCTTCCTCTTCCCTCTTGGGTTGCCACATTTTCTCTAGGAGGCTAAACAAATCAGCTCTTGCTCCCCTTTGCATATCCAAACACATCAAGATGCTCATCAGAAGGAAAGGGTCCTCCTGGGAAGGCATTTGTGGTTTTGTACTGTCATTGTTTTCTCTCAATTACCCAAAAGGCAGCTCTCTTCTTTAGTCATTCTGGTAAATTCTTTTCTCTTAAGCTAGTTAAGTCTGTTCTGCTTTTTCTGCTCATTAAATGAAGTGAAGATGCGAGCGTTGATAACCTCCTCTGAACTCTCTCACCACAGCTCCGCAGGGGAGGTTTTATTGCACACAGGTACCAGGTCCGACAAAATGCGATTCAGAATGGCAGGCACTGCACCCTCGGTAACCTTTCCAGAACTAAAATTTGGGATGCTTCTGACGGACTTTGGTGGGCCTTCCAGCTACTGAGTTTTCTGGGACGCTTGGGTGGATTATGGGAAGTGGAACGGCCTATTAGTTTTGCCCTGGCAGCGCTGGGACATGAGATACCCAGGTCTTCACGTGTTCCGATCTCGCAGATCGCACAGGAGCCGTGGTAAACAACTCAGAGCAGCTCGGCTATGACATGACGCTTCCTCTTGGCTATTTCTACAACTTCACATTGAATGGAAGGAAATCGCTTAAGCCCTCAAAACACAGTCTGGCAGGAGGTGGAATGCCTGGCTTGGCTTCCTGCCCCGTCCCACCCACACCCGCAGCTGGGACCATTTGGTCTGAAGACCCTCTGCGTCCTCCAACAGGGTTCACAATTCGAGGCCAGAACTCCAAAATGAGAGCCCTGTGAGCCCTGTGCGCATGGTCTGGCTCCCCGGGTGAAAGATTTAGCACAAAGTTAGCAATATTAACAAGCACTTTGGGGAATGTCATCTTTAGGATTCAGTGCATCAGATCTCATGATATACAGAACCAACAAAATATGAATTGCACTCCCGTGATTTCTCTGCAAGAGAACTGAAAGACTGCTGTCTTGCGCAGGTGTATGCTGGACTAATAAATTGGTCCATGATCAAGGCGGCTAATTAAAGCCCAGCTGCGCCTTCGTCCTTGAGGTTATACATAACTGAGGCAGGCCAGGTTTGTTTCCCAATGTCATTTCAGTTTTCATTTTTCCAACGTTTGCAGACATACCCTATTGGAATATTGAACATGTAGAAATGTTCTTTCCCACCTTTCTGGAAACACAGCCCTCTTTCTATATCTTTTGTTTACATGAACCCTCAATCTATTTTCAGTTTTCTTTTTCTCATAAGAAAAGGCAGTGTTGTGTGGTGAGAAATGGCAAACGGTTTTTAATCTGGGTGCCGGGGACAGCAGAGGGTGGCGGGAACCATGGCAAATAGGGCAGCACAGCCTTCACCGACGGCAGCCTCCATTTGGCAATACCAATCAGCTGTTGGCACAAGGAGTGCAGGCCCCATTACGCAGCCTTCCCAAGGTTTTAAGATGAAGTCAGAGAATAGGACTTAATGTGGAATTACCCTAATTACCAAATGATTGCTAATTAATTGAACTTGGGGCTCGACACAGGCAGGCAAACAAAACACGTCTGTGGGTCAGACTGAGCTCACAGCCTGTGGTTTTAACTGTCCAGTGGAACCAGCGGAGCACGATCCAGCTATGATGGGAGTGGCTCTTCATGACCAGTAGAGAAATAGAAAGAGAAGGAAGCAGATCCCCTAGGGTTAGTGAGTTCATAATAAGGCTGTGTCCGACACAGAATAGCGGCGAGAGGCAGAGAAAATTCACATTCGCAGAGAGTGTTACGTGATAAAGAAAGAAGCCCCAAGTGGCCAGTTTTGTTAGAAGGTACTTTACCTTGGGTGTTACTTCCACGTGGGGCATTCCTAGGTTTAGAGCTGCTTTAGCTGACCAGCCTCTCTCCCTGTTAGGTGTCCCTTCCTGTCCCAGTCTGAAAGGACTATGCACCCTAGAAAAGCCATGTTTTTATCCTGATTCAGTCTTGTGGAAGCAGCCATTTCTTCAATCCTGATTCAATAACGCAAGTTGGAAATTTTAATTAGATTATCTCCATGGAGATGTGTGACACACCAAATTGTGGGTATTGACTTTTGATTAGAGGGCGATGTGACTCCACCCATTCCAGGTGACTCTTGATCAGTTTACTGGAATCCTTTAAAAGAGGAAGCATGTTGGAGAGAATAGCAGACCCATGAGAACCACGAGAGCCCAAGCAGCCAGAGACCTTTGGAGGTGAAGGAGGAAAACACCCCCGGGGGAGCTTCATGAAACAAGAAGCCTGGAGAGAAAGCTAGCAGATGTCACCATGTTCGCATGTGTCTTTCCAGTTGAGAGAGAGACCCTGATCGTCATTGGCCTTTCTTGAGTGAAAGTTACCTCTTGTTTGGTGGCTTCATTTGGACATTTTTATAGACTTCCTTTAATTTGGACATTTTCACGGCCAGAGAACCATAAACTTGCAACCTAATAAATTCCCTCTTTTAAAAGCCATTCTGCTTCTGGTATATCACATTCCAGCAGCTAGCAAACTAGAATACCTCCCCAGGGGCTGCAGTGTCACCTGGTGATACAAGTGTCACCGCTGTCAGTAATAGAAGCTAGAGTCCAAGGAGCGTTGTCCTAGGCCTGGCACTCTGATAAATATTTAGTATTCCAGTAACACCTTGAATCCTTCCAACAACCTAGGAGGAAGACAGCTTTATCATTCCCACTTTACTGATGAGGTTGAATAAGTTTCATGTGACTCATTAGTAAGGAACTGGGTTTCCACCCAGGCAGTGGGACCCTAGAGCCCAAGCTCATAATACTTACCTTCTCAGCTACTTCCTATTTGTTAGGGTGACCATCTCCTCCAGTGACAGGGTCTCCACTCCTAAATGGAGATCTTCAAACTCTGGAACATTTGAAGACCTTTCCAGCTCTTCCTTTCCCTAGGGCATCTCCTTCCTTGACTCTGGGAGATGTCAATCTGTCACCCGTTGGGGAGGTAAGTCTCTGGGCCTCGGTTTCTCCATCTGTAAAATGGGGGCAGAAGGGAGGTGGCTGGATCAGGTTTCTCAGGGTTCGGTCCATAGTAAATGTTCCGGGGTTCCAACATGCTCAGGGAACACCGATGATTCCACATGGCCTTCAAGGTCAAGCACACACCCAGCAACAGGCCCGCGTTGAAGGTCCCGGCACTGACTGCCGACCCCCTTCCAGCCCCCCAGGAGGTTCTTATCCACTGACTGCTTGGGTGGGCATTCCTCCAAGCACCACCTCCTCCTCCCTTCTATTTGCCTCCCCAAACCCTCCGCTGTCCAAGCCAGGGTCACACCTCTCTCTCCCCTAGAGGCCCCTCCCGCCCTCCCCAGGCCACACTGATGTCTCCCTTTTCTGAGACCTGCATTAGTCCAAGCACACACACACACACATACACACACACCCCGTGCAGCACTGCAGAGCAGTCAGAAGCTCTATGGCCTGCAAATGATCTTGTTGGGACACTCACAGCCTCCTGCCAAGGTCAGGGGCATCATGCCATTTTATAGATGAGGAAATCAAAACTCAGACCCAGGAAGGATTTGCAATGCTGGCCAGACCCTGGCCTGGAACCCAAGGCCCCTGACCTCCAGGCCAGGGCTGCCTGCTTGTGGCCCTCACGCCCCGGACCTACATTAACCCTTTGGTGCCTGAGTGCTTGGAGTCTTCAGTGCAATTTTACTCATGGGGTTTGGGAGCGAGCCTAATTCTTCTGCCGATGGCCAGGCAGCGTGGCTTTCTGGGGAGGAGCTTGGATGGGACAACTGACAGGGACGAGCCAGGACATGCTTTTAACCTCAGGGTTCTCATCTATAGAATGGGGATCCTGAGAGTACCTCCCTCCCAGAGTTGTTAGGGGGATTAAATGAGATAGCACAGGTAAAGCCATTAGCAGAAACAGGACTCTACAAATGTGAGCTACTGCATTCCTTTCCGCTGGCTGCTATACCACAAACTTGGTGGCTTAAAGGATGCACATTTATTCTTGTGAGTTCTGGAGGCCAGCAGGAAGACGTCAGTTTCAGGGGCCTGAAATCAGGGTGTCAGCAGAGCCACGCTCCCTCCAGAGGCTCTAGGGGAGACTCCATCTCTTCCCTCTGTCAGCTTCTGCTGGCTGCTGCCATTCCTTGACTTGTGGCTGCACCATGTCAACCTCTGCCTCTGCAGCCATGTTGCTTCCTCGTTCGCCCATTGGCCACTCCTCCCCCTGCTTCCTCCTGAGCCCCTACCCTGACAATCCAGGAGACTCTCCCCATCTCAGGAGCAACTTTAATCACAGTTGCAAGTCCTTATTTTTGCCATATAAAGTAACATTCACAGGTTCCAGGGATTAGAATGTGGATCTATTTTTTCTTAATTTTTTTTTATTAAGAGGAAATTCACACAACATAAGTTAGCCCTTTTCAGGTAAACAATGCAGTGGCAGCTCATACATTCACAGTGTTGTGCCGAAAAATTTTCATCATCCCAAAAGGAGACCCTGTACTCATTACGCAGTTGCTCCGCAGTGCCCCCTCTCCCCAGCCAATCCGTGTCCTCTCTCAGTGGATTTACCTATTCTGGACAGATCACATAAATGGAATTTGTACAATATGCGACCCTTCCTGTCTGCCCTCTTTCACTTCCTGTAATGTTTTTGAGTTTTGTCCACACTGTAGCATCAGAACATTTCTTTGATGGCATTCCGTTGTCTGGATTTGACACATTTTGTTTCTCCCCTCGTCCACGGGCAGTCTGCACCTTTTGACTCCTGGGGACGTGGGCAGCTTTTGAGGGGCCGTTACCCCACCGCCCACGGCTACCATGCCTCTCTCCTCTGCAGGCTGGCCTGGGCTCCGCAGCTGGTCCCCTAGGGAGGGGCACTGAATGGAAACCAGGTGCTGACCACAGGGCCACTGGCCCATTGTGGCTACTTGGTGCCTTCGGAAGGGAGGTTCCGGGGGTTTGCCTGGCCTCAGCCCTGACCAGCCATCCTCTGCAGAGCTGCCTTGTGTCCAAAGCTCTTAGACTGCTGTGTCTTCTGTGCCCATAACACACGACCATTCCAGGGCTTACCCAGTGGGGGGTTCTGTGCTAAACTGTGCAGGAGGGATAGCGTGCCCTCTGTACTGTGGACTTCGGGACTGACACTGGCTGTCTCCCCCTACCTCTTACAGCACCTGAGTCTCACCCAAGCCTGTTCCTTCATTCACTAGCTGTTTCCTCGGCATCTCCTACTACCAGGTGTTATTTTAGGCAGAGAACCAAACAAATAAAAGCCCTTGCCTTGAGTCCGATGAGGGGGGAAGCTCTGGGGTTGGATTCATTTTTAAGAGATTGTTAGGATTATTTTTGCTGCGTTTAGTTAGATAGATCACTTACGTGACACTTAAGCCCCCCAAACGGGGCAACTCCTGGGCATTCAAGTGGTTTGGTGGGTCAGACTTGCTGGGTGGGCCACAGCAGCCAAGAGCTCGGTCCTGCTGTGTGACCTTGGGACCCTCGCTCCACCTCTCTGAGCCTCAGCTTCCTCCTCCATGGAATAGCCTTATCACCGCGATTCCAGCCTCCCGGGGCTGTTGAGCTGATTCCATAGGCCAGGGCGCGTTGACGAGGGGTGGCCCCGACGGGACAGACGTGGGGCGGGAAGGAGCCGGGTTCCGCCGGCCCAGGCGAGCGCGGGGCTTTCCTCGGGGTTACTTAAGGCCGCCGGGGTGGAGGCGGCGGAGGGGGAGCGCGCGGCGACCGGGGGGAAAGGGGCGTGGGGAGGCCGCGGGCGCGCCGCTGTCCGAGGTGGGGCTCCGCGCGGAGGAGCGCAGGGCGCGGCGGAGTCGGGTTTCAGAGCGCGCGGGTGAGTCAGGGCGCCGGCCGGGAGCCGGGACCCTGCCCGCCGCCGCCGAGCGCCGCCTTTGTTCGCCGCCAGGGACCCGGTTCGCCGCGTGCCTACGGGGGCTCCGCAGACCCGCGAGATGGAGCCCAGGTGAGACCCCTTTCCCCGCGCCCGGGCTCCCCGGCCCTCTCGCCCGCTTCATCTTCTATCCCTCGGCTCCTTCTTGTAGGCGGAACGGGCAGTGCCGGCGTCTGCTGCTGCTGCTGCTGCTCTCGGTCTCCACTCTCCTCCCCGCGGTCCCCGGGACCCGCGCCGCGACAGGTAAGTGCCGCGGCTCCGCGGGTGGCTCCGGCCGCCCGCGCGCGCAGGGGAAGTTGATTTTGGCGGCGGGCGCGGCTGCAGCGAGCGCTTCATTCCTGAACATAAAAGGGAGTCCTTGCCACTCTGTGCGCGCCGGCGGGCCCTGCGGGTGGCCTCCCGGAACGGACGGGGGTTCGAGCCGTCCGTCAGTGGGGTGGGACGCTTTTGGGACACTAGGGGTGAACGGGCTGGGCGCGGCCCCGCAAGCCTTGGGCACAGAGGGACTTGGCAAGCGCCGCGACAGCGCGGGCGGCTCTACGGGGACAGTGGCTCCAGCGCATCCGTCGCCCGCGCTCAGCTCGTGCGCGCTGCAGCCTCCCGTCCCGCGCTCGCCCGGTGCACAGGTGTGGAAGCAGGAACACCTGGTGCTTTGCCCCGCAGGAAAGAACGGGACTGAACTGCTCAGATGCCTCACTGAGAGCTGAGTTACCTAGGGCGTCACATCCACTCCTGGGCAGGGAGTGGCGCCATGGGCGATGGGAAGCGCGGTGGATGCGGTGAAGACTAAAGGAGAGATTGGAATTAATGCACTTTACTCCCTCCTGGCACATAGTAGGCACAAAGTAAGTGGTAGAAATGATTGATCCTTGCAGTAATTGTGTGTTAGAAAGCTAGGCAGGCGTTTTAATGGAAGAGGACGCTGAGATTGAGAGAGGCTTAGGAAGGGGCCACGCCCAAGGGCTGGAACCTGGATCTATAAGTCCAGTCACTCTCGGTGCTCTCCCCCTGGACAGCTTTGCAGAATGCCTGCTCTGCAGAGGGGCCTCTGACACCCTTTTGGATTATACACAGACTGAACACACAAAGTCAGTAGAATAAGGGTGAGGGGAAATGGTGAACCTCAATCTCCAGTCCCTCTGAAGGAAAGTAGGGATTGAATGCGTGGCTTTGGTTAACTCTTCATGTGCCCCAGGAAACCCTGGGCAGCCCAGACCATTGTCCCTTCAGGAGTGCGACCCAAATGCAGTGACAGCTTTCCCGGCCAGAACATCCAGCCTGGCGTTTCTTGCAGATCAAAGGGCAGCTGGAGAGTAGTTTTGGCTTCTTGGCACCGTGGCCCATGTCAGAACGCTGCAATTTTGCATGTGATATAGGGCGCTGCCAACTGGGCAGCAGGGAGCGGCTCAGGGTTCCGTGGTCTTTTGTGAATTTTTCTGCAAGCCCCCTCCTCCTCCCCGAAGAGGAAGACGGTTCTGGGGTAAGAAACTTTGCTGTTTGTTTGTTTGTTTTTTTCCCTCCTACTTTTATAAGGTGGACTCCTATATGTCAGTGGTTGCTAGCACAGAGAAAGTCCTGTTCCCAAGCCTAATGTAAAGAGGGAGGGCAGAGAAACTGCCGAGTCTGGGAAAGGGCCCTTTGCAACTGATGGGTGTTCACCGCCCCTTTGGGAATTGGAAGGAGTCTTCTAGAAGTGTGTATCCTCCTGCAAAGTAAAATTTGCCTGCAGTTTCATATGGCTGACACATATAAAACACTTCCTTTGTGCCTGGCAGTGGTGTGTGCACATGCAAATCTCAGTCACCCAATCCCGCAGGAGCCTCTGGAGGTGGGGCAGGGGGATATTGTTATTTATTTTTCAGATGAAGAAACCGATGCCCAAAGTGGAACACCTTCCGGGTAGCCAGAGTAGGGAACCAAATAGTCTGACTCCTGAGACCTTCCTATTAAACTGCCTGTTATGCAGTTAGAGGTGCTTCCAAATGTCTGCAAGGGTGATCTGAAAGGGTGTTAGGGACCCTACAGTCTTCAGTGAACCCCATAATCAGAGTATTCATTGCATCTGCAAGGCATTGCCCCATCTCTGCAGCCTTCACTCTCCACCATGTCCCTGGACCTACGTTAGTAGGTCTGAGTTTGCCTGAGCTGCTATGATAAATACCACACAACAGGCTGGTTTAAACCAAAGAATTTATTGGTTCACAGTTTTCGAGGCTAGAAGTCCAACATCAAGGTATGGACAGGGCTGGCTTCCCCCTGGAGTCTGCAAGGGTCTAGTGATCCCCTGTCACTGGACAGAGGATCCTCTGGTTTCTGCCGACCTCTGCATTGTGCTTCTGTGCTGAGTTTCCTTTGCTTAGGAGGACTCCAGCCCTATTGTATGCAGGTCGCCCTCATCCGGTTTGGGGTTTGGGCACGCCTTAACTCACAGCGTCTTCAGAGAGCCTGTTTGTAAATAGTTCACACCCCCTGGAATGTGGATGACAGCTTGAACATGTCTTTTGGGGGAACCTGATTCAGTCCCCAACCCGCATCCCAAGAGCCCTGGGAAGTGAGTTGGGTTAAACTTCCAGAGAAGGTGCAGGGGTGGGGGTGGAGGGCTGTGCCTGGCTCAGGGTCACAAGGATGTCACTGTGCAGATTGTGACGGCCCTCGATGAAAAACTCTGGAACAGTGCTCTTTCCCCCACAGGGCCACTGATGAACTGACTATAAAAAAATAATAATAGCTAAGCCTGGAAGCCAGCAGTGCCCTGCATGCTTGGTATTAATGAACTGGTTTCAGCTTCCCAACCACCCAATTAGGCAGGCACATTTATTATCCCCTTTTACAGCTGAGGAGACAGGCCCAGTGCTGCGAAGTCACTTGCCCAAGGACATGTGGCCTTAAGTGGCAGAAGTCCAGTTTGAACCCAGAGCTTCTGGCTCATAGCCACCCTGCTGTGTGCTCACGAAGGGTGGGCTCCAAAAGCGTGGGCTTCAAAAGCATGTTTGTGAGCGGAAGCTTATGAGCTTAGAGTGCATTTTCCTAATAGATTGGCAGTTTCTTAAAATGTTAAACATACACTTATCCTGCGGCTCAGCAGTTCCTCTCCTAGGTTTTAACTCGAGAAAGGAAGGCATATGTCTGCACAAAGACTTGTGTGTGAATATTATAATGACATTACTCATAGTGGCTAAAAACAGGAAACAAACTGAATGTCCATCAGCTGGAGAGTAGATAAACAAAGTGAGGTATATCCATTTTATGGAATACTATGCAGCCCTAAAGAGGAATGAAGTTCTGATTTGGGCTAGAGCATGGATGAACTTAAAAACCATTATTCCAAGTGAAAGAAGCCAACACAAAGAACTATACATTGTAAGATTCCATTTGTATGAAATTTCTAGAAAAGGCAAAACAATAAAGACAGGAAACAGATTGGTGTTTGCCTGAGGCCAGGGGTTGAAGTGGGAATTGACTGCAAATAGGTACAAAGGAACTTTTTAGGCAATGTTCTAAAACTGGATTATAGTGATGGCTGCAAAACTATATAAACGAACTAAAACTTATCTAACTGTAGGCTTAAGATGGGTGAATTTTTATGGAAGGTAAGCCATAAAGCTGTTATTAAAAGATGTGTTTTCCCAGAGCATCAAGACTCCACGCCTGGTGGGCTGTCCTGGTGGAGTTGCTTCCTGTACTTGGTCATAAAGCTGCTGAAAAAGTGCCAGCCTCATATTACACTGGAGAAACTGAGCTCCAGCTGGAAAGGCCAGCCCCTCTCTCCCTTCCAGGCTCCAGCCTTATGTGCCCCACCACCTCTGAATGCCACCATGCGCCCTGGGCAGGGACCTTTGGTGGTGGTGGAACACCATGGAGATTTCTAGACAGTGCATCTGTTGAAAAGTGGATCTTTGCAAGCTGCCGGGTAGTCAAAAAGCTCAAAAGGAAGCCTGGGTTGCATCAGTGACTTCCTCATGAACTTAGATGAGTCCCTTTTCCCTTGCTGAGCCTCAGTTTTCCCATCTCTAAATTGGGGAGGCAAGAACTAATCCCTATCGTTCTTCTAGGTCAAAATACTGGGAAACAAAACAAAACATTCATCTGGTTTAAGGCTTAGTTATTCCATGTGGTTTATTTCAACAGAAATGTGCTAAGCATCAGCTCCAGTCCAGCCATCAGACTGGCTCTTGGGCGTACAGAGAGGACTGGGGCACAGTCTCTGCCCCAGGGGTCCACAGTGCAGAGGTAGAACGACCAGGTCGCAGACAGTTGTAATGCAGTTTTCTCGGTGCACTCCTCTTCTAGCATTGGTGTAGCCAACCCCATCCTCCCATGGCCCCCTGTTTTGTGGGGTACCCTCCACAAGGCCCCTTGTGCCCCAGTAGGTCAGGCTTGAGCTGCATGACAGCCTGCCCCTCCCTTCCCAGGCAAAGTTACAAGAGTCAGTGGCATTCCTGCTATTTTAGAATATTTAAGGGGAAAGGGTGGTGATAGCGCAAGGAACTTGCTCTTGATAGTGAAGGGCTGATATGTGCCGAATTCTTATTTCTTTAACCTTTTCATCGTGAAATATGTGTATTCAGAAAAGCTCTGACAAAAAGTACAGTCCAATGATTTATCACAAAACAAACTTCCATGTAACCCAGGTCAAGAAGTAGGACAGTTCTCCCTACTCCCTCGAGCCCCTTTGCTGTGATTTTTTCCCCTCCCTCTTCTCAGTTGTCACTGCCACCTTACTTTATAATAATCACTTCCTTTTTTCTTTTTTGCATGGGTAGGCACTGGGAATCGAACCTGGGTCTCCCTCATGGCAGGCGAGAACTCTACCTGTTGAGCCACCGTGGCCCGCCCACTTCCTTGCTTTTTAAAAACAACTTTACTACCTATGCATGTATCCAAGTCAAGTGCAGTTCTGCTTGATTTTGAACTTTATACATGAAGGGTTATTCTTTCGTGTCTCGCTTCCTTCACTATCATGTTTTTGTGATTCATTCGTGTTGCCTCAAGTGGCTGTAACTAGCTCGTTTCCATTGCTACGTACTATTCCATTGCATAGATGCACCAGGCATTCTTTATCCACTCTTCTCCAGCAGCATTTGGGCTGTTTCCATTTTGGCTGACATGATAGTGCGGTTCTGAGTCCTCTTGTCCATCTTTTGGCAACATGAGCTTGCATTTCGGTTCTCAACCTGGGAGTGGAGGGCTGGTCCCCGGGTTTGACTACCTCCCAGCTGAGAGGACAGTGTCATTGCATCTTCCATAGGGCCATTCTGGAGTGTTCGGCCCCCCCACCCGGAACGAGGGCCCCAGCCTCTTCACAACTTCACCGCACTTGATCTTGTCACTGGGCTTAATTTCACCCTGTCTGACAGGTGTGCGTTCGAATCTTACTGGCATCTGAATTTATATTTTCCGAACTATTCATTACATTGATAACCTTTTTCTGTTTGTTGGCCATTTGAATGTCCTGATTTACTGTTTTTTAAATTAAGGTGAAATTCATATAATATAAAATTAACCATTTGAAAGTATAAACTTCAGGGAAATTTAGTACATCCACGATGGTGTGCCGCCATCACCTCTGTCTAGTCCCTACACATTTCCGTCACCCCCAAAGAAAACCCCAGACCCACTAAGCTGTCAGTCCCCATCTTCCCCTCCCCTCTTCCCCCCAGCCATCCCCACCTGTCTCCTTTCTCTCTCTATTATGAATGTTTTATGTAAGTGGAGTCATACAGTATGTGTCCTTTTGTGTCTGGCTTCTTTGACTTAACATAATGTTTTCAGGGTTCATATATCAAGATTTCATCTCTTTTTTGTGGCTACATGTTATTCCATTATAAGGATATACCAGGTTTTTGCTTACCCTCTCATCCACGGGTGGACACTGGGGTTGCCTCCACCTTTTGGCTATAATGAATAGTGCTACTATGAACACTGATGTGCAAGTATTTGCTTGAATCCTGTTTTCAGTTCTTTGGGGCATATACCTAGGAGTGGAATTGCTGGGTCACATGGTGATTCTAAGTTTAACTTTCTGAGGAACCGCCAAACTCTTTTTCACGGTGGCTGTACCATCCATCGCACACTCCCAGCAGTGATGTTAGAGGTTTCCAATTATCCACCATCTTGCCAACACTTGTTATTTTTCTTTTTATTGTTATTATTGTTATAGCCGTCTCAGCGGGTGTGGTTTTGATTTGCATTTTTGCAATGGCTAAGGATGTTGAGCATCTTTCCATGCATTTCTCAGCCATTTATATATCATCTTTGGAGAAATGCTGATTTCATTTTAACATTGCATGTCCAAGCAGATGTGGATTTCCCCCTCTAACAGTGTCACTCTTGCTCACCGGCAGTCTGACGTGCTTTCTTGGGTGAGAAGTGGACAGTCACACCTGCAGTTTTGCATCACTGACATCCCACTTATCTGTACCCTGGTCTGCAGAAACTGCTGCTGCTCACCTGCCGTTAGAAGTTTGTGATGACTATAAATGATAGCAGGGTGTGCGTTGCCAGCTAAACATTTGGGTTTGGTCTAAAACTGGGTGTGCCTTGAGGGTAGCGTCATGGCACATGGAACCACTCCCAGCTCACCACGTGTGTCTGGGATTTTGGAGTCTCGTTACCTTTCTTTGCACAAGGTGGTCACTTGTGTTCTTGCCTACAGTATCTTTCTCACCCTTCCATCCTCTTTTTAAGGCCTAATCCTGCCTACCAGCTTAAAAGCCACCTCTTCCAGGTTGCTTTCCCTGGATCCTTCCAACTGGGCTCTCTTGGCGCCAACCCCAACAGCCCTTCTCGTCTCTCTGGGCACTAGCTACTGCCCAGCCTCCCCACAATGTCAGTAGCTATTGTCTTTTCTATGGGAGGGCTTTTTCTATGGGAGCCAGTTTGTCTCCATCTTTCCCAGGACAGTTGTCCAGAGCTGGCCCCTTGGACTTGTGCCATTTTGTCATGATCATAAACACTGCTGCTGGGGACATCTTCAGACAAATGGCC
Source organism: Myrmecophaga tridactyla (assembly GCA_004026745.1). NCBI lineage: Eukaryota > Metazoa > Chordata > Mammalia > Pilosa > Myrmecophagidae > Myrmecophaga > Myrmecophaga tridactyla. The sequence goes on along the minus strand of PVIY010020081.1, from coordinate 2,550 downwards.
TTTATTTTCTTTGGGGGTTATTTCCTTCAGCTATTTTCTCACAAATGGACTCACCCAGGCAAAGAACAGAGCTAGCTGGGTAGCTCTTAGTATATATTTAGATGCGTCTTTGTTAGGCACAGTTTAATCGTGCCACTCCCTGGTTTAATTGCCCTTGCTGGGTTCTCAGTGGGCCCCGATGGGCTCGTACCCCTGTTTGTGGAAGGCCCTGTGTGGTCTGGCCTCTGCCTGCCTTCCCGGGCCCCGTGCACACCCAGCCCCCTTGCTGGGGCTCACACCAAACCCCTGCAGTTTCTGAATGCAACGGCTGGTGTCATGTAACTTTGCCAAGGCTGGCCCCCCAACCCCCTTTAAAAAAAAAATTTATGATGATAAAATCTCCCAATTTAGGGCCATGGTGGCTCAGCAGGCAGGAATGCTTGCTTGCAATGCCAGAGGACCCGGGTTCGATTCTTGGTGCCTACCCATGTTAAAAAAAAAAAAAAAATTTCCCAATTTAACCACTTCATGTGTACATTTCAGGGGTATTAATTATATTCAAAATATTGTGCCACCATCACCACCATCAGCTACCAGAACTTTTCCATCATCCGAAAAAGATACCCTGTCTATCCCCACGCCTGTCCCTCAAACCTAGATCCAGTTCCCCTTTGGGACTGCCTCACCCCTCTCCCCCTGGCCCAGCCTCCCTCATCCCTGAGGATTCCACTCTGGGAAGCCCTCCCAGGACCACCTCTCAGCCTGGGCCTTCTCGGGCTCCCGTGATCGGGAATTATTTGTCTGCCTCCCCCACTCCGTGGCAGATTCCGTGAGGTGGGGGCTGGGTCTCATCCAGCCCCCAGTCTGAGAGCCTAGCTCAGGTCTGGCCACAGAGTGGGCGTGCAGCAAACGCGCCCAGAAAATCCAAGAAGGAATGAACGCGAGGCCGAGCTGTGGTCTGAGAGGACATGCCAACTTGCCACATCCTCTGAGCTGTGTGAGTCTCCTGGTCCCGCCCGCAGCGCTGCCAGCTGTGGGAATGGCCATGGCTGAGGAGTCGGATCCCTTGCTGGGCTTCTAATTGTCTTTCCTTTAAGGAGCAATTTGAATCAGGCTGGAATTTGTACTGGTGTTACTTTGCTCTTTGCCTTTTTTCCATTATACCTAATTGTGTGAACTATTTTCTGGCTTATCCCCACCCATCTCATTGCTGATTGCCTCCATCTTGCCATCTCCGTTGAGCTTTTTGGCTTTAGTTGACAAAATGCAGAATATCAGACGTGGGTTGGCTTTTACAGTGGGAGTTTATTATCTTACAAGCTGACAGTTCTTCGTCTGTGAAAATGTCCTAATCGAGGCACCAACAGGCAATGTTTTCTCAACAAAGACCAGCCAAGGGCAGCCCTCAGCTCCTCTATTGCTTGACCCCACCCGTGATGACATCTGCTGGTCTCTATCTTCTCTCCCGGGTTTCATCATCTGTGTGTCCTTCTCTCTCAGCTGTTTTGGCCCTCTTAGCTTCTCTGGGGACTTTATCTGTGTCTTCTCTCTGTCTTTTATCCTCTGATAGAGGACTCCAGTAAGAGGATTAAGACCCACTCTGAATGAGGTGGTTCACATCTCAAGTTCAGATCCTACTCACCAAAAGATTCTACTTCAGAGGGGTCCACACCCACAGAAATGGATTAGCTTCAAAGTGTGCTCTTCTGGGGACATACAGTTTCAAGCGATCACATTTTTTCTTATAGCCAACTATATAAGCTTATTTTCCAGTTTTCCTTTAATGCCTTGATCCATTTAAAATGGACTAGAGATTGTTCTTTTCTAAAGTGGGATCCATTCTTCCCCAAAGCATTAATTGAAATGTGAGCCATTTCCACACTGTGGTGTTGCTTCTAGTTTCATACAAATATTTCTCTTTTAATGACATACATTTGTTTCCAGAATCTCTAGTCTACTGATTGTCTTCTGTGTGTGTCTTTTTTTTTTTTTTAATAATTCCATGTTGTCTTAATGAATGTTGCTTTGTGATGTGTTTCGCGATTTTGTAAAGGGACATCATCTCTGCCCTCATTAAGCCACAGATTCTTTAATGTAGATTGGTTTATTCCATAATTTCCTCACGAGATGGCTGAGCACTAGGAGTGTTGTGGTGGTGATGGGGCAGTGGGGATTAGAAAAGGGGAGGCAATCTTATAAGACTCCAGTTTAAAGCCTCAGAGTCCCTTTTCTCCAGTTAAGGAGAGAATGGATGAGCAGACCTGGTGTCACACTCAGAGTCCCAGACTGTGGGCCCGGAGCTCCTGCTCTGGACAAAGAACCCAGGGAAGCCGAGACGGGCCACAGGTGTAGGATGGAGCCAGGTTTGCTGGCTGACCGCCTGCCTCTGCTCCACCCTACTCGAGAGAGAAGGAGTCTAGAATTGGGGCAGAGCTTGTGAGAAGGTCCAGACCTCTTGTGGGCAAGACCATGCTGCTCAAAGAATGCAGTCCCACCCTCGTCCATGTCGGAACTGTGTAACTGTACTCAGGTCATGCAGTCCAAATCAACTAAACCCAGCCCATCTCACCC
>PVIY010020080.1:0-44687 GCA_004026745.1 Myrmecophaga tridactyla | reverse complement strand
CTGTTCTAGTTTGCTAGCTGCCAGAATGCAATATACCAGAAACAGAATGGCTTTTAAAAAGGGGAAGTTAATGAGTTGGTAGTTTACAGTTCTAAGGCCGGGAAAATGTCCCAATTAAAACAAGTCTATAGAAATGTCCAATCTAAGGCATCCATCCAGGGAAAGATACCTTGGTTCAAGAAGGCCAATGAAGTTCAGGGTTTCTCTCTCAAGTGGAAGGGCACATGGCGAACACAGTCAGGGTTCCTCTTTCATCTGGAAAGGCACATAGCGAACACAGCGTCATCTGCTAGCTTTCTCTCCTGGCTTCCGGTTTCATGAAGCTCCCCAGGAGGCGTCTTCCTTCTTCATCTCCAAAGGTTGCTGGCTGGTGGACTCTCTGCTTCGTGGTGCTGCAGCATTCTCTGCTCTCTCTGAATCTCCCATTCTCCAAAACGTTTCCTCTTTTGTAGGACTCCAATAAACCAATCAAGACCCACCCAAACGGGTGGAGACATGTCGTCACCTAATCCAGCTTAACAACCACTCTTGACTAAATCACATCATCCAGGGAGATGATCTGATTACAGTTTCAAACATACAGTATTGAATAGGGATTATTCTGCCTTTATGAAATGGGATTTTGATGAAAATGTGGCTTTTCTAGCGGTCATACATCCTCTCAAACCTGCACAGATACCAAAAAGGAGCTCTATCAAGTGTAAAGTCAAGGTTACTAAGGAAGAAGCATATTGCCAAAAGGAGGCATTAGTAAGTATCTAGTGCTTCGTACTGAACCAGGAGAAATAGAATGAAGAATAGTCTTTGAATTTGGCCAAAGGAGCTTACTGAGAAGTTTGGAAAGAGTTATTTTATTTATATGGTGTAGCTTCAAGTCAGATTGCAAACACTTGATGAGACAATTGTAGGTAAAAAAAAAAAAAAAAAAGGAAGACCATCTGTTGATAGATGTTCAAACATGACCCTAGACAGAGGGTGCCTCAGAGTTGGGAAGTACGTTTTACGTGAAGATGCTGTGATTTTCAAGATTAGGGAGAAGAAATCATCCAAGTTTATGGGCTGCAAAGTGGGGGTGGGGATAAGGGTGGGAAGAGGATTCACCAGTAGAGGGGGAAAATATATGTTTATGTGAAAACGATAAAGTCAGTTAAGAAATTAAAATAATGAAATGCTTATTGCCAGATAACCCAACCCCAATGACATTTCTTTATCTTTATTTTCCTCAAAAATGTTCAATATTTGTCTCTCTATTCATTGAACAAACAAAATCAAATACTTGTCCTGGAATTTTATGATGTTAATTAGAATCTAATCCTTTGGAATTTGGAGACTAGGTGTTCAAGATCTGTGGAATCTAATTTTTTTCCCATTTGTCTGACTTTTGTCATAGTTGTTATTTAATACATTTCTACTAAGTGGTGTGAAAGTAAAGAAGAGAGGGGATGTTACTCTCCAGGCCTTCCATGTTAGTAACTTTATTTGATGATATTTGGAATAATCAGTCATCTAATTCCATATTTTCCTTATCTTATTTAAAAACATTTTTTAACATCTTTCCTGTTGCTTTATCACCATATGGATTCTGGGATTTATTAGGCCTAGAGAATACTAGGGAGAATTTCCTTCCACACCTATGGAATGCAGAGATTCAGAAACCCCAAGTCCTTTTTTTTGTCTTTTGACCATTTTATTGAAAGGATTTTGGATGAACCCCTCAAATTAGCTAACTTGAATTTTAATATCTAACGCAAGGAATAAACTTTTTAAAAAGTTTATGTGGCTCTGAACCTGTGGATTATCCACATTGTTTTTGATGTTTGAAAGTGCAAATCATCAGGAGGTAGCTAAATAGTAAGAGATATGTAAACAAGTGATAAATCTGCAGATGTCCATAAACAGATGTGTTAATCCCCCTTTATCCTCTAAAAGCTTCCTGGAGTTCTCTGTCGTATAGGAGAAACTTCATCCAAATCTAGCCCAAGATGGAAACAATGATATTTTAAAAGACATGGCAAGATTTCGTTTAGAAAACCAGCCCCTTGAGAGCATTCTAAAAAGATTGACTCTGCCTCTAACTGGGATTTCTTTAATCCTTTGATAGTCATTTAGGTGAGTTTTTAAAAAACATATTGACAAGCTGTCTAGTGTGCCAATAAAGAATTATTGGATACTTTCTCTTCAAAAGAACTTCGTAATCCCTCTTCTATGGAAGTCTGAAGAGTGGAATTTATACTCATCCAAAAAATTATACTGGAACCTACCTGTGGTAATTTCACACTCTGGTGTTTAAAATGTGCCAAATTGTCATGTCCTTTTGTATATGATTTCTGGGCAAAGCTAGAATTTTTAGGCCCACGGCAAAATTTCAAGATGGAACTTTTAGCCCTTTGTGGGGTTCAAAATAAGCATATTTCCTACTCTCCAGTAGTTTAGAAATTGTTTGGATATTATTTAGGCCTACTGTGGAAAGTAAGGAGAAATTTTATGTTTTTCCTATCAGTTTGAACTTTGTATTAATGAGTGAGAAACTTGTCAACATTTAGAATGTTGATTTGGAGAAAGTATCTTATACAAACATAGTACAATCAGAAGCTCAAAAAATATCCTCTAAACCCCAATGTTTTAATTAGATCAAAGCACCTTTCGACTCTTAGTCTTTAAGTCCTATAATACTTTTTTTGATATTTTGATTATAATTTGTGAAAATGAAATACCTCACCATCAGTTTTGCTGAGGCCTTAGGTTTACAGTTAAATTCTATTCCACACAGCTCCCTGAAATGATATTTAATATCAGTCTAGTGATTTCAGTTAGTCCCAATTTAAAAAATACTATCTGTGTGACAGTACCTCCAAAATTCCTATCTCTAGTCTGGACCTGTCCTCTATACTCCAGACTTGAGTATGCAGCAGTCTACCAGACCAGTCCACTTGGACGTCTAGAATTTAACATGTCCAAAAGGGAACTCTTGATTTCCACTCTAAAACCTGTTCCACCAGGCATTTTTTTCCCCTCAGGGAATGGCACCACCATCCACCCAACTAACAAGTCCAAAACCCTAGGAATCCATAGTGGTTTCTCACTTTTTCTCTCCCCTTCCATTCCAATTCACTAAGTGCTGTCAAAACCAATTTTTTTTTACCTATCTCAAACGTGTCTCTTTGCTCCATTTTCATTACTCCTACCCTAGTCCAAGCCATCATTGTCTCTCAAGAGGAGACCTGCCACAGTATCCCAACATGTAGCTTTGACCCTCTAAAATCCATTCTCCACATAATTGCAAGAAAGTTCTTGTTATAGTTTTAACCAGTTCACATCACTCCCTTTCTCCTCATTCAGGCTTTAGCTCAGATGCCAAATTATCATTCATCTTGCTTGATCACCTTATCGAAAGGAGCAACATGTATTACCTTCTCTCTCTAGCACTTCACTCCCTGTCCCTTTTATTTTAATTCATGGCACAAGTTACCGTCTGAAATTATTTCTTTAATTGCTTGTTTGTTGACTGTCTCTTCCACTGCAATGTAAGATTTACAAAACAAGGACCATATATATAATATTCACTATTGTATTCCTAATGCATAAATAATAAATGGTTAAATGAGGAATCATGTCAGTTTTGTGTTCTCATCATAGTTTTTCACTAAGTTCCACTTAGACTAATCTCTCTTATTATCAAGCATGGTAGATTAAATTAAGTACCCCAATGGAGACATGTTCTTAATTCACATCCCTGTGGGTCTGAACCCATTATAATTAGGACTTTTAGAGAGTGCTATTTTTAGTTAGGGTGTGAACTGGACCTGGGTGCTTAATCTGGATTAGTAGAGGCCTTATAAAGAGAAAGCCAGGGGGAGGAGGCTGGAAGCTGGAAGTCAGTCAAACAGAAAGAGAAAAGAGGACATCACCACATGAGGCAAGGCAGTGATACAAGCCAAGGGACCTCAGGTATCACCAGGAACCAGCATCAGAATGTTGCATACTTTGGGGAGAAAGCATCACCTAGGTGATGCCTCAATTTTAGAATTCCCCTAGCTTCCAAACCATGAACCAATAAATTCCTATTGTTTAAACCAAACCCACTGTGTAGTATCAGCAGGTCAGAAAACTAAGACACCAGGTACAACTGATTCAGTGATGTAGGAGTTGAGGTGATGGTTTTGATATTTAAATTGTCAACTAAATCTTAAAGGAAAATCTAAAATGAAAATGATGTTGATAGAGTCTGATGTCAGATAATAGAGATAGTGTTTTTGAAACACAGTTGATGTTAAATGAGTTGAACAGTTATTTAACCAACAGCACAAAAAATAAATATTCAGTTTCCTTAAAAGCAGCAGGAAAAGAAAGTTTTCTATCAAAACATACCAGCGAGATGTGATATTTTATCACCAGCTTTTTCATCAGTGGTTCTCAAGTTTCCTGAGACTTAACCAGAATAAAGTTTACAATTCTAGGTTAATAGATCTTCTTGCTCCTTTGTTAGAAGTCACTTTCAGGTAAGAAAAGAAGCCTCTTTTTAACCAGTATAATTATCTGGGTTAAGTGAAACTGACAAGACAGGAAACCTACAACAAATCGCTTGGGGACAATAGTGGAGTTAGGGAAGGTAATGCCAATCTATCATCTTTAAGGAAATCACTTACTTTGTGATAAGTCTTCATTTTAATATACTATAAAATAAAAGGTAAAAAAAAATTTACAGAGAATTAAACAACAAGAATGAAACAAACCAAGTGAGATTCATTTTAGATGCTTTAAAAACCTGCCTCATGAAGATACAGTGCTCCAGAAAATTAGAGTCTGTGTTATTAAACAAAAACATTAATTACATGGTTTTACACTTAGCAGAGTACTGTAGAGTTATTATATAGAATGTGTATGTTTCTCGATTTTTTTCCTTCCTGCCAAGTTGAATCGCTAATAAAACAAGTATAATTAAAATTAGAGCAATATAAGAAACTTCAATTGTCAGAATACATGGGCACAAAATATTTTTATCACTAGGATATGAAATAGATTATTTTCTCTAAGGCATGCATTTGTATGGGTTCAGAAAGTAAAAAATGAAAATTAAGGTCTTGATTCTTTAGAATTAATCTATGGATCTATATTGCATTTATTCTAAGAGCATAAAATTAACACTTTGGAATGAAGAATTGTACAATAAAGTGGATTTTTTTCTATGAGAATAAATCCATATGTGTTTTTAGTATATAAATTACAACTATCTAATATATTAGTATTATAACTGCATAGATGCTTTCAGTTTATCTGATATAGTGTTTCACAATGTGACTTCAAGTGGTCCAAGGTCACAGCATTAATAGCATTAAATCATTCAGTTCACATTATTTTTCTCTTTAAAACTCTTTATTATGGAATTTTGCAAGAATACACAACATTGGAGAGAATAGAATAACAAACCACCATATGCTAATCATCTATTTGAGGTTTAGGTTGAGGTTCATGTTTTTTCTCTAGATATCTAATTGCTCTGGCACCATTGGTTAAAAAGTGTATCCTTCCTCCATTGAACTGTTTTTGTACTTTTGTCAAATTTCAGTTGATCATATCTATTTGGGTCTGCATTTGGGTTTTCTACTCCATTGATTGATGTATCTATCTCTCCACCAGTATTATAATATAGTCTTTTATTGTAGCTATATAATAAGTCTTGAAAATAGGTAGACTGATTCCTCCCATTTTATCCTTCCTTTTCAAAATAGTTTGCAAATCTAGTTCATTTGTCTTTCCATATATAAACTTTCTCGGAATTTCATAGGAATTGCATTAAACCTATAGACCAATATGGGGAAAAATGATATCTTCACTATGTTGTGTCTTCCAATCCATGAGCACAATGTGTCTCTCCATTAATTTAGATTCTTTCCTCAGTATTTTGTAGTTTTCAGTGCAAAGGACCCATATAGGCTTTGATTGATAAAATCTAAGCATTTATTTTCACAGCAACTGTAAATAAAACTGTATTTTAAATTTTCAGACCATGTATTCATTGCTAGTATATGGAAATACAAATGAATTTTGTATGTTGACCTTGTATTCTGCAGTAATGCTGAACTCACTTATTGGTTCTTGGAATTTTCTTGTAGAATCCTTGATATTTTCTTAATAGAAAATAATTTCAAGTGCAAATAGAGACATTTGTATTTCTTCTTTTCTGATCTGTGTGTCTTTTATTTCCTTTTCTTGCTTCATTGCACTGGCTAGGACTTCCAGTAGTGTGTAGCGTAAGAGTGGTGATAGTGAGTATCCTTGCCTTGTTCTTTATCTTAAGAGAAAGCAATTCAGACTTTCACCATTAAGTATAATGTTACTTGCAGTTTTTTGTGGAAGTCCTTTATCAAGTTGAGGAAGTGGCCCTCTAATCCTATTTTTCTCAAAGCTTTACCATGAATGGGTTTTGAATTTTGTCAAATACTTTTACTGCATCAATTGACATGATCATGTGATATTTCTTGTTTAGCTTCTTAATATGGTGGATTGCCTTAATTGATTTTCTAATAATTGAGACAGCCTTGCATCCGTGGAATAAATCTTACTTGCTTATGGGATATAATTCGTATTATTTACTACTGGAACATTTGCTAATATTTTGTCAAGGATTTTTGAGTCTACATTCATGAGGAATATTAGTCTGTAATTTTGGGTTTTTCTGACTGTCTTTTTCTGGTTTTGGTATCAGGGTAGTATTAGCTTTATAAAATTAATTGGGAGGGGCGGCTGCCGTGGCTCAGCAGGCAGAGCTCCGACCTGCCGTGCTGGAGGTCTGGAGTTCGATCCCTGGTGCCTCCTGCCCATATGCAAATTTAAAAAAAAAATTAATTGGGAGGTGTTCCCTCCTTTTCTATTTTCTGGTAGAGATTGTGTAGAATTTGTATTAATTATTCTTTAAACATTTGGTAGAATTGCCCAGTGGAACCATCTCAGCCTGGAAGTTCTTTGGGGGAAGCTATTTAATTATGAATTTAATTTCCTTAATGGTTATAAAACTATTCAAATGATCTATTTCACATTCACTGAGTTGTGGTAGTTTGTGCTTTTTAAGAAATTGGTCCTTTTCACCTTTGTTGTCAGATTTATATGTGTGCAGTTCACAGTATACTCTCCTTATCCTTCTGGTGTTTGCAGAGTCTGTAGTGATATACCCTGCTTCGTTCTTGGTAGACATGCAATTTTATCTTTTCATAGCAATAGATTTTTGTTTCATTCATTTTCTTTATTATTTTCTGTTGTTTTTTTTTATTTTCTTCCTTCTGTTTGCTTTGGGTTTATTTTGCTCTTCTTTTTCTGGTTCTTGAGGTATGAGAAGTTAGATTATTGATTTGAGATTTTTAATCTTTTCTAAAGTAAGCATTTAGTTCTATTAATTTTCCTCTCAACATTGCTATTTCTGTGTACCCATATTTTTGATTTTGTATTTTTCATTTTCATTTAATTCATTTTCTTTTCTCTTGAAACCTCCTTTATCATAACCACCCCCTTCTTTTACTCAGAGGTTAGCAAGTGTTTTAGAGGTATAAAAGACATGCTAGCAACAAACTGAGATGTCTTCCTTAATGTAATAAGAAATATTGGAAAACATTGAGAAGGAAGTCATTCTGATGGTATGATTCAATGTTATTTAGTATTGTGTGTCACATAAAATCACCTCTCATTTTAAGTATGTGTCCTACAGTTTCAGAAACAGTGACTTCAATTCTTTGAAATTCAAATGACCAATTTATAGTATTGCTTATACTGACTAGAATGCAGAATTTTTGTGGAAATCTAATGGAGGAATGGACAAGAAATCGTTCAGTAAAATGCAAAGTTCTCTTTCTACTCTCCCCTCTTAACTGAAGAAGCATACTCATAACTTGGCTGTAACATTAACCAGCTCCTCTAGCTCTTCTCCCTGATACCACTAATTTAACATTTTTCAAAACCATCTAGAAAATGTTTTAAGATAATGTAGTGGCTAAGGACTGGGGATATGTGGTTAGACATAAATGAGGCCAAGTAGAAGAAAAATCCTCCATTGCATGCTTTGGGAATACATATGATTTGCCTTTGACTCTTTCAATGATGGAGTCAGTCAATGTATTTCAAGCAGATATACTATATGCAGGGCACTCTGTAGAGAATAAAATAGATATAGTTCCTAACCTCATGGAGCTAAATGTCAAAGCCAAGAGACTCAAGACCAAGTGTTAGCCCTGTGAAGACCTTGCTGGATGGGTGCTCAGTTGTATTTTGTTGGTAGGCAGATGTCCATTCCCCTTTACTTCATCTAGGCCAACTCTCACTGTGCCCCTGTAATGCATCAGGTGCTGCGGTCAGTATTAACCACACAGCTAATATATACAGAGTGCCTACTACAAATGAGGCTCTGTGATGATGGCTTTACACACTGCTCACTAATTAAAGTAATTCCTACTTTACGGACAGGAAATGGAGGCACAGTGGAAACAGTGTACCCCAACCTAGACTTTTCTTAATCTTAATCCACATTCTTATAGGTATGAACCATTGTAAATGGGACCTCTCAAAGATGTTATTTTTAGTTAAGGTATGTCCCTAGTGAATGGGGGTGGGCCTTAATCCATATTACTGGAGGCTTCATAAGGAGGAGAAATCGGAAGCCAGAAGTCAGAGAAGGCCACAGGGAGAAGCTGGAAGTCAGCAGAAACTGGAAGGCAGACATAAAGGAAAAAGAGGTAACCATGGATGGGAGGCAGACATATAAGCCAAAAATCTCCAAGAATTTTCAGTGGCCAGTACCAGAAGCTATGGTCTCTGGGAGAAAGCAAGCTGTGTAGATGTCTTGATTTTGCACTTCTAGCCTCAGAAACTTGAGCCAATAAATTCCTATTGTTTTGTTCAACCCATTGTATGGTATCTGATAGCAGCTCTGGTGATCTAAAATGGCATGGTGGAGTGGGATTTGAATCTGATCCTCATTACTCCAAAGCCTGTGCCTTAACAACTAGGATTTATGGCCTCACTCCAGAAATAAATAAAAGAAATAAATTTCTCCTACTGTGTAAGGAGTCCATGTGTTCCAATGCTGCCTGCCATCTTAGAAAGCATCGGGCAGCCCCGAGTTGTGGAGTAATGACAAGATGTCTGCCTTCCTTGTTAACAAGCTTTGTTTGAGTCGTTTAGATGGCATTCTTAATGTTCTTGAAACCTGCTTTGTGTTTGTTTAATTATAATATAGTCTGGCACTTTGACATTTAATTTTCTTGTTTGGTTGTAATTATCTTCCATGAGAGTAAGAGCAGAGTTAAATTATATTTACTTCCTTTCTTCCTTTCTTTTTTACTTTTTATTTTTTTTTCTTAACATGCAAATTGACCGTGACTCACTGTATTCCAATGAGCTTCAGTTCTGGGTGCGTGACCTCAGATCAGCCTCAGGGGATATGGCTCTGTCCCTGATGGGGGCCAACCTGGTGGGAGTGGATGCTGGTCATTGCCTGGCAGAGTAGAGCACACATTGTCCTGCTAGTGGTCAGCACATCAGGCTGTGCCAGGGAGTAGGCTGTCCCCTTAATGCACTGCCAGTGTGCCACAGGCCAGCAGAGAGCATCACTAAGCCAGCAGGGACCCTGCTAAGGGGCAGCTGCTCTTCTCAGATAATTAAGATTTTTCAAAACAAATGGCTATAGGCCCTCAAGACTCAGGTTATATTTGGCCTGGAAGTCCTCTTAAGAAAACTGTCATCTCTTTAAATTGGGACTATCCTTTAATAGATTGTGCAATGCTTCAAAGAGCATGACAAATGTCTCCCACCCACACAGAGCTTTTATGCTTGCATAATGATCTGATTTGATCCCCACAACAGTCCTTTAAGAAAGTGTTTCTGTACTTTAATTATCAGTACAGCACCTTTGCAATGTTCACATCCATGTTCTACTACCTTATATCCAAGTATATGACATATCTTCTCTAAATAACTATTTATTTAAATAAATGTAAAATTTATCACATATTTATGTTAGAACTCCACAATCTTTAGAGGAGGGGAGCACAAATCTGTTATTGTTTCACAGATGAACTTTACATCTCTTAATATTTAGAATTTTCTGCTTATTAAGTTCAAATTAATCAGTCTGTTTTGCCCACCTCTTTCAATACTTTAGTTCACTACTTTATAAAGAGAACTTTAGCATCTTTATGGTCCTAGGTGATTGGAATAATTCGAATACTCCCCCTTTATGTCTTCCTCATCCCTCTAGCCAACCAAAGAATCCTATTTGCTAGGCCAGTTTCAGAGTTTGGATAATGGGTAGAGAAAAGCAAAGTGTGAGAAAAGATGAAAATACATAAGCAGGAAGCAAAGTTGGACCACACAGCAAAGAGCTGGGACAGAATGAGGAGTCGGGAAAATAGGAAAAAATGTCTATATTGTGCTGGGTCTATTGAGAATGTTTGAGGGTTTAATTAAGAGGTTCTGAAGTAGCTCTGGGGTGTGAGAGAATCAGGGGAGGGAAAAGGCATTTGGGACACTTGCTGTGGGTCCCAGGCTGGGTTCCCATGAAGCAGGTGCTGAATCAGTCTAGTTCAGGAGGTTTATCAGGAAGTGCTGGTATCAATGCCTGGGGGGGAGGAAGGGAAGGAAATCAGACGGGGCAAAGGGAGAAGATGAGCTGTAGTGTCCTCACAGTAAAGACCTCAAGCATCCTGTAAGAAATTCTGAATATGGGATGATCCTTTAAAGGTGTCCCGTGTTCTGATAAGGGGGCTGCACCTTTGTACCCCATCATCAGTCATTGAATGCAGGTTGCCCCAGGAAGAGGGCAGGACTGTGTAAGGCAGCTGTCTTCAGCTGAGGCAACCTGAAAGAGCTGACAACCAAGGGCATGAGCAGAAGCTGGGGTAATATGGCCCTTATTCCTGACGGGGTATCTGGATGGGATATTACAGCATCCACCACACTGTGGGTTATGAACTGTCCTCCAGTTAATATTATTCATGAGCCCAAGAAAATTTTGGATTACTTTTTAAACTACATGTGTATGTTTTTAAGGGCAGCTGAGCATTTAAAATCTGACTGTGCAAAGACTGAGATCCCAGGAATTATCAGTTCTACATGCAGAAATTTAATAATTTCCAAATCTCTTTATTGGTAGCTGTTCATACAAAGCAAATTACCATAAATATAAAAAGTGGAAAGGAAAAGTACCATTTATTATATTTTAAGAAAACATATTTAATAAAACCTCTAAAATTAGATCTTACTGGCCTTTGCATGTGGAGATTTAGAATTTTGGCTACATCTGGGCTTTTATTTTTATCAAACTATAATCAGCAAGAGTAATAGAGGTGGTCCTTTTGGAGTTGCTGTCAGGGAAATTAGGAATAACAGAATATTCTTTATTGATCCCTCCCTTGTGCATTGTGCATTGTGAAACCTGTGTTAAAATGGATGGAGTATGAATTTAGCCTCCATTTTTAGATAAGTATTTTTTGTTCCAAATAACCCAAAATCTACCTTAAGTGGAAAAAGGAGGGGGAGCGAGAATTGTTAGGGTCAACATGACTGGGATACAGTCCAAATATGTTATCATGTATGATTCTCTGGGTTGTTTTCATTTTTAGGCAGGCTCTGGAAAAGATGGCTGTGGGCAGCCCTGGGTTCACATCATCCCAATTTAACTACTGAGCAGAAAGGCAACTTCTGTAGTTCCCGACAATGCTGGGAGCCTCAGGTTCTTTGGCTCTGATTGGCTCACTTGGATCATGTGCCAATTCCTGAACCAATCACTGGCCAGGTGTCCTTTCTGAAGCCAGGACGTCTCATCAGCCCCTCGGGGATGGTGTGGGTTGAAAGTGGGGAAGGGGTGATTCCCTAAAGCAAAAGCAGGATGCTGTCACCATAAAAGAGGATAAATGGACGCCAGTCAGACAAAACACCTGACATCTACTATCCACTTAAGCCAAAGCAAAAATTTTGTGTCTGCCACTTTTATTTGGCAAGTCTCTTATATCTGCTTTCCCTCATTGTCCTCATATATAAAATGGTGCTGATAAATCTGACTTTGCAGGATTGTTGTTGGTGTGTACATGAAAGTGCTTAGGTATATAGGAGGTGCTCACTAATTAAGAGCTATCCTGACCATTAATAGCGAGTACACAGAAGTTCAATCTCACTTTCAGTTAGGAAGCTTTTGGATAAAATACTTCTGATTTCTACTTTTTCATAGGATGTTTAATATTCCTCTCCATGAAGAGAAAAACCTGATATCTCAGCACTTCCTACCCTGCAAACAAATTGGGAACGGGGAAACGGTTCTCCCTCTGAAGATCAGGATAAATAAATGTATTTTACAGCCTAATTTTGAATCTTAATCAAAAAATTGAGCTGAAGTAGACAGTATTCCAGTCAGGTCTTTCTTTTGAGGGTGCATTTAGCAAATCAGAGTAGCAAGAATACACCCTCTAAATGTCACCCTGATGGCCGTTAAATACATCAAAGACAGAAAACACATGAAAGGATGAATGGAGCTGTTTGATGAATGTGGAACAGAGTTTGGACTCTTGAGATTGAAGTGTGATGGGTTTTGATGTGAGCAACTGCCGGGTTACAGATAAATGAGATGGTATACCTAAAAGAAAGAGGTCTGGGCTGACCCTTAAAAGAGGATATGGTGTCATCACAGTTCCTTCCTTGGGACAGGTGCCTCATTTGTCTTTGTGGGAATGCAATGCCAAATACCATGTGAGAGGCAATAGAACATATGTTCTTGGAACACAGGAGTCTTACGGCCAGAGAGGCTAGGGAGTGCATCTTGTTGTGTGAATTTGGGCAAATGTTTTCATGTCCTAGATGTCAGGTTCCTCATTCCATCAAATATTCCCACTCTGGTTCCAGACTGACTGATATATATATATATTTACTCTCTTAAAAATGCACTCCTTCCCAAGGCCTTCTCCAAAATTGCTCCTTCTGCCTGGAATGCTCATCTCTACCTTGTCCTGGCTATTCAGCCAAGACCCCTTCCTTCTTGGAAATGGTTTCTGCTCTCCCAGGTTTCATTATGCTCCCTTTGTTTGCTATAGTTCTCCAGAGCCTTTGGCTGCCTTTGTAGTGTTTCCTCTTAGACTGTGAGCCCCACGATGCCAGGAATAGTATCTTCTGTGCTCCCAGTTGTATGTCCAGTACCAATGATAGAACCTAGCCTTAGTAAGTTCTCAACAACTATTTGTTGAATGAATGAATCATTAAAATGGATACTAGATTTCATCACAACCCAACATTTCCTAATAATAAGCTTTTGGTCCTGTTCATGGAGGAAGACATTCAAGAATGGTTCTTCCTAGAATTATCTTCATCTCTATTTAGTGCTCTAGGCAGTCTTGAGAAAGAATGGCCTCATAGAGCTTCTGTCTCTCACTTATCCTCTCCAACCCATCCTTGGATAAGTCAGTAAAACTTGCACCAGTTTGTCGTTTGTGACTCTCAGTTTTAAACAGGCATTTATTTTTACTTCCTGAGGACATTTGTATTTGTTAGTCAAGCTAGTAATAGGCATTCGCTGAATCTCTACTTTGTGCCCCTCCTAGCTGGAGGAATCTGACCTCTACCTTTGTCCAAATCCAAACAATCATTTTTCTGAAAGACAATAATATCAGCAGCACCATCAATGTCCACTGTCATTTATTAGCATTTAATAGGTGCCACATACTATTCTAAGAGCAGTAGTAATAATGCTAGCACTCATGAGAGTTAATGTGCCAGATACACATATATAATACATACATATTAACTTACTTAATTCTCACAGCAACCCTATAATATGGCCACAATTATGACCTTTCAGACAGATGAGAAAACTGAGGCAAAGAAAGATGAAATAGCTTGTTCACCAACACACAGGAAGATAGTGGCAGGGCTGAGGTATGAACCCAGAATCTGCTTTCTTAATTTCTATGCAAATCACATTTTACAGATGAAGAAAATGAAAAGCGTATAGAGGTAATTTTACTTACCCAAAGGCCACATGGTTAGTAAATAGCAGAGGCAAATTCTAATTCAGGTGTGCCTGATGCTAGAGCTTCAGTTGTTAATGACATGCTCACTGGCCCTGCCGAAGCTGTGCAGCCTCTTTTCACATTAGAATGAATGGAGCCGTCTAAATATGAGCTCATATTCCAAGTAGTAGGCTACGCCGTTAGTACTACCGACTTTATTGACTAACTGAAATGCACAATCAATAATTAATATTTGTGGAGTGATAAATTGTGAAGTGATAAAATTGAGAAGAGAAGACACAGGAGTCAGTCTCAGAAATTGTACCATGCATCCCTTTTTCAAGTCTAGCATTAGTATATTCATCATGGGAAATTAGATTGCCTGATTCCAGGCAGTCAGATTTGAGTTTTCAGAGACGATACTGATCTCAGGTTTCAGAGACAAAAAGTTAAATACATTCTTAGGTTACACCATTTTACACAAACTCTCCAAATTGCCATTTTCTGTCTCACACCTTTGCCCAAGCAGAGGGATTATCATATACACAAAGGGACCCTTAAAGTAAGGCTAATCATGGTCCTTGAGGAAATGGCATTGTGTGTATCTGATGTCTGTTATACAATCTTAGGAATCTTTTCTCTCTATCATCCTCTTGGGCATCATCTGGGGAGTAGAGATGCATTCTCATAAAGCTGTTTTGAGAACCCAGTGAGATAATGTATGGGGAAAGTACTTCGAAAACTGCAGAGTGCTGAACAAATGGAAAGCGTTATTATCCTTTAGGAATTCAGTTATGCTCCAGCTGCTTGATGGTTCAGCCATAACATCCAGCTCAAGGAGAGTCTGACTTCTTTTCTGGAAGGTAGTGATGAGCTAGGCATCCATTTTCATACTGGGAATTCTGTCAGTAAGCAACATTTTCATTTTCTTTTTAATAACAAAAGTAACTTATGAATGGATTATTCTTGGGAAAAACTACTAAAATATCATAGGTAAATCTCCAGCTTGTCTTGACATACATCTCAATTCCCATTTGACCCTTTCTTCAAAGGTAAGCACTGTAGGGAGTATATTGTGTATTCATCCTTACATTTTTATTCTTTGCCATATATTTCCTTTGCCGCATGGCCCATGAAAACATGGCCCATGTGTGGTTGGGAGTCTTTCACATAAATTATATCATTGTTCTGAAACTTAGGCTGTATTATTAACCACTGCAAAAATGTGTCTTGCATGCTTATTTATTAATTACATATAGATCTGAATTGCTTGTTTGAAGAGTTGCATGCTATTGCACAGAATCAAATACAATAAAATTTATTTTACTCCTTAATTACTCAAACTTGTCTCCTTGTGCACATACGTGAGGATTATTCTAGGATAAATACTAAGTGAAATTAGTGGGCCACAAGTGTGCGGGCTCACTCTTAGTAGGTGCTGATAACATTGATTACTAAAATGTCTGCACATTTTATATTAACTCCTTTTAGAGTGTTAGAGAGTGCCTGTTTCCTCATAAAACTATTAACAAACTTCTTCATATTTGCTAATTAACCAATTAAGGGGCTTTCTTATCATCAGTGAAAACACTTGTCTGTTCATATCCCTTGTTCATTTGTCTACTGCATAGTTTCTTTTTCTTATTGCTTTTTAAGAATTCTTTGTATATCATGGCTCTGATTTTATCTGTTTTATGTATTGCACATATTTTCTTAACAGGTATGATTTTAGCATTATCTTAAGTAAAAATAGAATTTTGGCACTACAGTAGAGTGGAGATACCTCTTCTACGTCCTTCATGTTCCAGATCATGTCAGGTGCCTTGTTATACCCTTTCCTAATACTCATAAACCACATAATAATATGGTTTTCCTTTACTGCATCGGGCATAATACTAATTTTTATTTACCTAATCATTAATTTCATTTCTACTTCTCCTATCAGATTGCAGTCTCCACAAGGATAGGATTTAGTTATCGTACCCACTATTTTATTCCCAGATCATAGCACTAACACATAGTCGGGATGAAATAATATTTGCTCAGTAATTGAATGGGCTTTGAAATAAGACAGGCCTGAATTCAAATCTTATTCTTCCCCTTTCCCAGCTGTGTGACCTTGAACAAGTCTCTTACCCATTCTTAGCCTAGGGTTCCTTACCTATGCCACATTTTTAAATTCTATTTTCTGTTTGCTCTTTTTGTTTGGTTGGTTGGTTAGTGTGATTTTGGAGTCTAATTTTAACCCTATCCATTCTCATCTAGAATTTGTGTGAATTAAATCTAGTTTTGACTCTGTCCAAAGGATATTACTAGAAAAACCACAAATCCCCACTCACAATGAGATCTGTTGGTTTGGTCCCTAAAGGCAGTATCAAATGAGATTGTAAGTGTACTTAACTTTTTGGGTTTTACTTTCTTAACAATTGCATCCGTGTTTTTTGTTTGTTTGTTTGTTTGTTTGTTTTTTGCTTCAACATAGCAGTCTCTTACCTTTCAAACAAATCACCCCCAATCTTTCTATGGCAGAGGAACCATTCTGCTTTTTTCTAAAGAGAAAATGCTCCCAAGTTTCCTTCTGCAGGAAAGTATGTAAAATTGCTATAGACCACATTGGTAAGATATAACCAATAGTGTCTCATTCTGTTCAGAGTCATTTCTCCAGAATTTTAATTCTGAGAGGTTAGGAATATGTTCAAAGAAGTATAAGTGCCTTATGTAACCATTCTTTAAAAAAATAAGAAAAGAAAAAATTACCAAAAGTAAATATTTACCTTAAACCAATACAGATCAAGGTTGCTTTTATGGGGCAAAATATAACTCATAATAATATCCAGTATAAATAGATACATCCATCAAGACTTATTTATTAAGCATCTACTACTCTCTATCCACCAAATGAAAAGCAGTGCAGTATTATGACCCACATGTGAGTGGGTACTAATAGGTTTAAATACTTTAAAACAGCCTTGCTTCAGTGCCTGAACACCAATTATCAAATAACTCTGATGCCTGCAGAGACAGAACATACTTTTTGCTAGTTTCCGGCTACAGTTTCCATGTGGGGAGAGAGGTGTTCAACGGCCAAGAACACATCCTTCGGTATCTAAACCATAGGATTACTGGAGATAAGGCTACCAAAGGCAATATGAAATTTGCTTCTTGCCTCAATTAGATTAATTCCTTATAATAAATTTCCAAAAGTAGATATCAGCCTTTTTATGACTCTTGCTATCTAAATTTATCCTAGTAGTTTCTTCCAAAAAGTTTACACACATTTTCAGTGCTGCTGGCAAAATATGTGCAGTAATAATGACAATAGTAACACAAATGCTGGCTTCTATTTATTGTTTGCTGTGTGTCAAGTACTGTGCTAAACACTTCACACATTGTCTTATCTGAACCTTACAACAACCCTGTGAGGTAGGTACCATATTTATGGCTGTTTTCAGATGGAGGTGGTAAGATTGAGAAATCAGAGAGGTTGAATAAGTTACTTAATGTCACACAGCTAATGAGCATTGTCTCCTCATTACATGAGAAGTAATGTAATAACTAGCAATAACAGATTACAAGCATTAAATGTTTAATATAAACTAAATATTGTACTGAGATACATCATCTCTTTTAATGTATGCTGCTTTATCACTATCTGCATTGGATGTTGTATGTTAAATTTTTTTGCTCTTTTTTCTTACGATTAGATGAAAAATCACCTCAGGATTTAAAAAACTGTTCATTTTTGATAACCGTGAAAATGAGAAATATTCTATTTTATAGCTTCAACTATTAAAATCCTAGAAGTATAGTGAATGTATCTAAAGCCCAGATCTCTTGTTTTAGTTAATCTCTCAGCACCTCAATTTCTTCATTAGGATTAAATGAGTGAAAACATGTAAAGCATTCGGAATAGTGCCCAGTCCACAGCAAGTAGTTATGCTATTGTCTGATAATAACTAGACAGGCATAACCAACGATAGTTAAACTCTTCCCCATACAGGCATACCTACCTCCGTGGGGCAATTACACCTACACATAGGAGAGTCCCTTGTATGGCATCAACTCCACAATTAATTAATTCTGGCGTTGGTATGCCTTCTCCATGAAATAAGTCTCTAGCTGCTCTTTAATCAGCTATGCATCCCTATCACAAGGTTTCTAAAGATCTTTCTTCTAGGGAATGTTATTAGCCTAAAATAAAACTTTGAGAATACTTTTTTCTGGTGAAACAAGTTTTTCAGAACTGAAACCTGAGGATGGAAATTATAAAGCCAACTAACTCTATGAGCAAGTCAATATCCCAAGTCTAGGAGGAGAGAGGGAAGGAGAAATTTTCAGTCATCCCTTTCTGAGACATTCTAAATCAGTATCCCTATCAGAAACAATACTAGTTCATCTGTTGCCTCGTTTGCAGCCAACATCTTCAGTTCCCAGACTGACAACATCCTTCTTCTTAGCACGTCAAGAACTCTCCTAGGTAAAACTTGCTGTCATGTCTTCAGTTTGAAAGGATGTGTGATGAAGGGACAAGTCCTCCCTCCAGCTCAGAGACCATCAGTGCTCCAAATCTGACAGTGAGGTAAACAGTAACATTTAAATATTTCACACTTGCTGTCTAAAATTTGTTTTTATTTCCTGTGAGAACCCTCTGCCTATGACTTCAGGCTTCTCTAGTACTAGATTATGGGGGGAACAGCTGAAGCCTTATAGACATTGGCTTTGTTCTAGGAAACTTTAAGGGTCACACACATTTTCAGTGCTGCTGGCAAAATATTGCAGTGGTGATGGCAACAGTAACAAAATAGTAGCTTCTGTTTATTGAGGTCTTGTGTGCCAGGCACTGTGCGAGACACTTAACACACATTATCTTATCTGAACCTCACAACAGCCCTAAAGGAGAGAAAGTATGCTTTGGGGCCACAAGCTACTGTATTAGCTACTATTTACTGATACCTGGAGCCAATAACCTACCTCTCTCCAGAATCACAGAGATGGAAAATGACAGAGTTGATCCAAATGGGTAGTTTTCAAACTTTTTTAATGCAAGGGAACCCTTAAGAAATCTCACTTGGAACTCTGGTATATAAAACAAATAGAAATTGAGCTGCTCTGGTTAAAATAAAACTGAGGGGGCCTAGAGTGCTACCTCCTCTTCTGTTTCACTTATTCTTTCCCTTCTATTTTCCTCTCCAATCTCTCACCTAACCTCCTCTTACTCTCAGCTTCTGAAGCACCTTTGAGGAACTCTTGGGCCCAGAGGACCATGGTTTACAAACCACAGTGTGCCTGTGTGAATTCATCATGTACCCCAGAAAATCTGTGTTTTAATCCTGATCCAATCTTGTGGGAGCAGCTGTTTCTTTTAATCCTGATTCAATACCGTAGGATGGAAACTTTTGTTCAGATTATCTCCATGGAGATGTGACACACCCAATTGTGGGTGCAACCTTTTAATTAGATGGAGATGTGACTCTGCCCATCCTGGAGGAGCTAAGCAAAGCCCCACAGATGCCAAGTGAGGGGCTCCCACAGAAAGCAGAGGCTGAAAGCAACAAAACCCAGGAGCAAGGGACCAGCAGATGCCAGCCATGTGCTTTCCCAGCTGACAGAGATATTCTGGATGGCATCAGCCTTACTCGAGTGAAGGTAACCTCTTGTTGGTGCCCTTAGTTAGGACATTTTCTAAGCACTAGAACTGTAAACTTGTAACTTATTAAATTCCCTTTTGAAAAGCCATTCTGTTTCTGGTATATTGCATTCCTGCAGCTTAGCAAACTAATATGTGGTATTTAGCAACCCCTAAGATCCTACTAGCTCCAAAGTTCTGTAATATCAGAAGCTAGGTTAATACAAGGCCACCTAGCATGGTATACAAGAAAGACTATCAGCTTTGAAATTAGGCACACTTAATTTCAATCCATGTTCAGCCATTAACTATCTGAGTTTTAGCATAGAGTTTCAATCCATGCTCAGCTATTAATTAACTGCGGTTTTTTTTTTCTATGAAAACCATTTGCTCATGTGAAACATTGAGTTAGCATCCTCAAAAATATGAGATTGGCTCATGAACAACATTCATGTAATATTAATTTTCTTCTGTGTCTCAAGAATTGCCTTTGAAAAAAATAAAAAGTGGCACTGAGACTGGCGTTCAAATAGCATCAGTAAATACATTGTTTTGGGGTATATAATATAAAAAAATGCAATCTCCAATTGTCTCTTGTAGATGGATACAGGAAGGAGGAGATAGTCATTTTTCAAGGGAGTGGAGGGAGGAAAGGGGATGAAAATTTTCTTAGCAAACCAGGGATACAAAATGATCAAGTGACCAACTTCCTTTTGGGAACATGACTCATCCCAAGTTTTGTTGTTTTCTTCGTCTTCTATAGAAGAAGTCATCACCCCCTTCAAGAAAGACTTTCTAGTACAAAAGTGGCTGCATATACCATGGAGAAGTATCTTAGTGACATTTAATTTTAAATTTTTAGTGCTTAAAAATTTTATTTTAGATTTGGGTTGGTAGTAAAACTAAATAAAATCTTAAGCTCCCTTAGCAAAAGCATTCTTTATTCTCAGATACTTCAGACATGTATAGAGAACTATATTTGAATTTGACCACTTTAGAGTATACTTTCATGGAAGTATATCCAGGTGAGAGCAAATAAATTGATAAAGGACTCAAATCCACATATCATGAAAAAATGGTTGAAGGTACTGGTGATGTTTAACTGGGTGAAGAGGGTAAAATCTAAGTTATAACTGGCTTTAGATATCGTGCTGGTTTGAAAAGATGTATGTCCCCTAGAAAAGCCATGTTTTAATCTAAATCCCATTTCATAAAGGCAGAATAATCCCTATTCAATACTGTATGTTTGAAACTGTAATCAGATCATCTCCCTGGAGATGTGATTTAATCAAGAGTGGGTGTTAAACTGGATTAGGTGACACCATGTCTCCACCCATTTGGGTGGGTCTTGATAAGTTTCTGGAGTCCTGTAAAAGAGGAAACATTTTGGAGAATGAGGAGATTCAGAGAGAGCAGAGCAGAACAATATAGCCACAAGAAACAGAGTCCACCAGCCCACGACCCTTGGAGATGAAGAAGGAAAATGTCTCCTGGGGAGCTTCATGAAACAGGAAGCCAGGAGAAGAAGCTAGCAGATGATGCCATGTTCGCCATGTGCCCTTCCAGATGAGAGAGGAACCCTGACTTTGTTCATGATATGCCTCTCCAGATGAGAGAGAAACTCTGACTGTGTTTGCCATGTGCCTTCTCATTGAGAGAGAAACCCTGAACTTCATCGGCCTTCTTGAACCATGGTATCTTTCCCTGGATGCCTTTGATTGGACATTTCTATAGACTTGTAATTGGAACATTTTCTTGTAAACTGTAAACTAGCAACTTATTAAATTCTCCTCTTTAAAAGCCATTCTGTTTCTGATATGTTGCATTCTAGCAGCTAGCAAACTAGGACAGTATCTAAAGAAAAGCTGTATCAGTTTGGATTTTCTTGATGCAAGCAACAGAACTGACTCTGACTTAAACAGAAGGACATTTATTGGAAAGGTACCTCAGGCTCACAAGCTTAGTAGGCAGAAATGAGAGCACTTTTTTGGATTAGGAGGCAAGAATGCATGCCTGCTCTCATAAAAGGAAAAGCTTTATCAGGGCCTACAAATGGGATGAATGAATTTCAAATGTTGGAGGAGAAGATTTCTCCGACTTTGCTACCATACACTTCAAGATTCAGATCCTTGAAAGAGTATATCTGAAAAGGTCATCTTAGGCCAGATGCCTGCAGCATTGAAGGTTAAGAAGCCTCTGACTTTGGTAGATTAGATTACTGTGCCAACTCTTCATCCCCTTCTCCCAAGTAACAAAATTATGCATCAACTGTCTTTGCCATGTGACTTTTCAGTTCCTCCCATTAAAGCATATTTTCTTGCATTTTGATTTTTTTATTCAGCTATGTAACTTGTTCTAAACTTTTGAATGAAATAGAAATGAAAGTCTGTCCATTCCTAACTTAGGCCTTTAAAAGGCTCATATGTCTCTGCTTGTTCTTTTGTGCCTCTGTCATTTCCATGAAAATAAAATGCCCAAACCAGCCTTATGTTCAATGGAAGTGAGAGTCAAATGAAGTAGAGCCACATAGCTGAACCCAATCTACATCTATAGCCAACCCCCAACCAATTCTATAGATGAATGAGCAACCTCTGCAGAACCACCCCAGCTTCACCTGTAGATGTGAAAGGAAAAAATGCTAATATTTTTATGCCAATAAGAGTTTGTGGATCTTACGCAGCAATAGCTAACCAAGACATGACATTTTCTGCTTTTGATTTTCGTGGTGAGATACAGTGTATTAGTTATCTATTATTGCCCAAATTACCCCCAGTCTTAAAGGCTTAAAACTGTAATAAGTGTTTGTTACCTCACAGAATTTCTGTGAGTCAGGACCTCACAGCATTAGGCTATAGCCAACAGGTAGCGAGGGGATGACCCACTTCCAAGTTAGCTTATTCACAAGGATGGCAGAGCAGAGCTGTCTGTGGGCAGAATCCCTCGTTTCCTTGCCATGTGGACTTTTCCATAAGGCTTCTGGGTGTCCTCACAACATGGCAGTTGGTTTTCCCTAAAACAAGAGATCCCTAAGACAGAGAGAGAGAGAGAGAGAGAGATCAAAGAGGAAGCCCAATGCTGTTTTTGAGATAGTCTAGGAAGTCATCCACCATCACCATTGTAACATTCTGTTTGTTTGGAGAGAGTCACTAAGTGATATCCACACTGAAAGGAGGAGGAATTTGGCAATAAGTCTCCACCATCAAATGCAGGAGTGTCATAGAGTTTATAGAAATATTTTAAACCAACACAGGCAGTGACTTGATATATTGATCATTGAGTTGAAAAAAGTGGAGGAGAGGTCATTCCTCAAAATAAAATAAGATGTTGTAGGAAGAAGTAAAAAAAAAAAAAAAAAAGGAATACAAAATTTAAGATAAGTAAGCACAAATGGGGGAATGTCCACTTGAAATGTGATGTAAAGTGGGCTTAGATTCACTTGGTACAACCAAAGAAGATGGTGATTGTAAGAGCTATAGCAAGACAGAGTGGCTTGATAAATGGGATGGATGATCCTCTGAGAGTGTCCAGAGGGAAAGCAAAATTGGCAGTAGAGCAACCAATTGCAGAGGTAAAGGTAGGAAGTAGATACAATGCACACAAAAATGATTTAATTATGATGCTAAGAAGAGGCCCCATTGAAAGAGAGAAAGAGAGAGGGGTTATAAAACCTATAGTGCTTCAAGACCAATAATGCAGGTGATGAAAGAAAGAGAGATAGAAGGGTGGCATTCATGCACTCATAAGAGTGTAACAAGAAAATCTTTGAGGGGAGTTATAAGTGAAATGGCAAAGCAAACACCTGAAGAGATAATTGGATTTTCTTACAAAGAGGCTGCAGGTGTGCATTCAGTAATTGGCCATGATGCAAATGATGCTTGATGATAACTATTCATTAAGAGCATGTGATTGTTGTTATGGTCAATTGGAAGTAAGAAGGAAAGGATGATGATGGTCATTATGTTTATCTCCAAGTAGAATCATATTGAGATGAGGCAAGGAAAGTGGTATTTTCTTCAGGTGCCAACCATCGGTGATTAGGCCTCACTGCCTCTTACCATATTGTAGGTGAACTGACCTGAGGACAAAGAGCAAAGGGATAAGGACAAAATGCAATTAAATGCCATCATCTGCACACTGACTTACCTGGTGGTCAGTGCAAAGTTTTAAACAGAATTGACTGTGAACTTTTTAGAAAATCAAACATGCAGCCCAGAGCAGAAAACAAACTGTAGAGCCAGGTTACTGACTGAAGAAAAGACACAGCTACTCTATCAAGAAGGTAATGGCAAATACCTGGCACTGAGCCTGTGTTCATGGTGGACATCACTAGTTGATTGCACTCATTTTTGCAGAGCCTGAATGTGGCTTTTGGAGTCCTTTTCAAAATGGTGCCTTATCAAAATGGTGCTCTAAGCAGCCATCATGAATCCATCAGAGCTCTAGTACAAGGTGAGTCCGATCTGCCATCCTTGGGTTCAGCCTGAGAGTTGAGAAATTCTTGGCCACTAGGAGATGAAGAAAACAGTGTTCTTGGCTAGGCAGACATCTAGAGAATGAAGTGTTCACCAGTCTGGTCATCCTCAGAGACACACATTGCTCCTTTGAGGCAAAGAGGTCCCTGCTGTTCATCCTTAACTTCATATCTTCAAGTTTATATACTCATAAATGAAGAATAGTCTTGCAAAGGAAGGCACTCCTACTGTCTTAGTAAAAGATGGAGTCAGATGCAGGGAGGGGTTTGAAGAAGACTACTCCCTGGTTCAGTCACTATTGACATTTGGGACCAGGTAATTCTTTGTCATGGGGAGTTGTCTTGTGCAATGTAGAATGGTCCACAGCAGCCTGGTAATGGTGATTTGGAACTGCATGTACCCCAGAAAATCATTCACATTCCTGTGGATGTGGACTCCTTGTAAGTAGGATCTTTTTTTTTTTTCATGGGCAGGCTCCGGGAAATAAGTAGGATCTTTTGATGAGTTTACTTCAGTTAGGATATGTCCCAGGGTGGGTCTTGGTCCTCTTATAGAGTCTTTTATAAGAGAATGAAATTTAGACAAAGAGAGAGAAAGCCTTGGATGCAAGAAACTGAAAGCAATGAAATGCGAAGAGAAGGGAGAAAGCAGCAGAGACTGCCATATATCTTGCCATGTGACAGAGGAATACAGGATTGCTGGCAGCGGGTCTTCTGGAAGAAGGCATTACCTAATGATGCCTTGATTTGGACAATTTTTCAGCTTAAAAACTGTAAGCTTGTAAGCCAATTAATTCCCATTTAAAATCAACGTATTTCATGGTAACTACTATGAGTAGCTTACTAAACTAAAACACTGGGCTTCTGCTCACTAGATGCCAGTAGCTCCCTCTCTCCAATCACAGTAAAAAAAAAAAATATCTCTTAACCTTGTTAAATGTCCCTCAGGGGTAGGAGGCCACCCTCAATTGATAACATCAGAGGGCCGAAATCCAGTATGATTCCAGTTCCCATCTCAAAAACAGTTAAGATTTTTATAACTTAAGGTCCATGTTGATAAGAACCATGAAGGATTTTGGAAATATTGTCCCTTCTCCACTTTATCTGTAATAACCCTTCTTTGTGTTAAAATCTTAAAGGAAAAGTTCTAGCCTGTTTGTGACTGTGGGCATAGATGAGGAGATTGCTTTCCATTTTGATAACTCTGTGATCAAATAAGTGGTTAGGAGTGTGGATTGTGGCATCCACAATCCCTCTTGAAGGGGAGGGAGACAAGTTGAGCCATAAGCTTAGGTCAAGCCTTTTCTAGCTGTTTCCTGTGCCTGGAGTTCTCTTTTCTCAGATTTATGTATGGCCACAAATAGGGCTCAGCTCAAATGTCACTGTTTCAGAAACACTACCAACCCAAGGTACTGCATCCTCTCAGTGTTCCTAATCCCATTATACTATTATATTATCTTCATAGTATTTACTCTCTGAATTTTTCTTAATTGGATAGTTTACTAACGTGTTTCCAGACACTCACCTGAATATGAGTCCGACTGGGGCAGCAACTTTATCATTTTCATTCACTGCTGCATTCCCAGAGTGGCAGCTCAAGAAATATTTGTTGCACAAATGAATAAACCATGGTGCATTTGAATCAACCAATACAAGTATGATGGGCGATACAATGGGAAAGTCAAAGGACTATAGGAACACACAGCATGGAGGCCTAAACTGACCTGGAATGTAAAGAAAGACTCTTAAGAAAAAAATGGCCTTAATATGAGACCAGAGAACATTGGCTAGAAGAGACCGTAACAGTAAACATTTATTTCTTGATATATTTTCTTAATATATGCAGGACACCAATATGAGTGTTATAATCCATTTAATTCTCACAATAGCCCAATGAGGTGGGTACATTTGATACTTTTCCCATTTAACAAATGAGTAAACATGGGTACCCAGAGGCTAATTCACTTTAGGTCATACTGCTTTTTACATGGAGAGCTGAGATATGAAATTTGGCATTCTAGTGTCAGAGCCTATAGCTCTCACCATCACATTAATGAAGGAAGACAAAAGAATAGAATGTTTTCTGCCCCAGAGGTGAGAGAGAACATGATGTTAAGAAGCATGATGTGGAGAGAACAAGAAGAGGGTGGCAAGAAAAAGTAAGCAAGATGGAAAGGCGCCACGTCAATAGGCAGGTCATAAAAAGAGTATGCATTGGCAACTTTGGGAGTGACCCTTGACTTACCACAACTCCTACAGAGACCATCAGCAATCCTGCGTGTTATTGGATAAATTTAATTTCTTAAGACCAAGTCCAGTTTCTCAGTGGGTAATATTTAGAATGGTATTCACCTTTCCTTCCTCCAACCACCATTTACAGGGAGAACCAAAGGGGAAAAAAAAAAATTGAGCCCAGGTGTTTATTATCCTGGTTTGCTTTATTTTTTGAAGAAAAGACAACAGAGTATTAGTTCTTATCCTGGAATAGATGGTTTGTCCAGCTGTAGATGCTGTAGAAAGGAAGCTGAATGTTAATTAGATGTCAACATTAATTATGGTGATTATGTTTTTTGAATAGCTATTGGGAATAGCTGGATCCACATCTAGAATGTGATGTGAATGACGTCTTAATAGTTTTTAAAAGAAAGAGAAAGCTCAGCTTGTTACTAAGGAAATTACATTGAATAGAATTATAGTAAAATAGATCTCTTAACAAAGAACTGTAACGATGATAATATTCCCACATGAAGTGTGTAGTGTTTATTGAGGAAAATCATGAAAAAAATTTTGAGACAGTATCCCTTATTTAAAATAAATAATCCCTGATTATTTTAAATCTTTGCCTTAAAATTTTCCTGGAATGTTTTAGGCTATGAGTATATTTTTAATTTACCTTAGAACTGGGTCAGACACAGTTTTTATAAAACTATCATTTTAAGGATATTTTAATTACATGCTTTTTGTCTACTACAGGGAAGCTGTCCCTGCAATAACCTGTATGATCATTCATTTCAAAAAACAATTTTATTGGATTAATTTCTTTAAAAAAATAATTTTTATATTGAAGGATCTTTCCTTTTATTAAAAAAATGATACTTGGTTCTTTTTAAATAAAGCATCTGCCTCATGTATTTAACATATTTCATATAAATTTCGTGAATAAAGCAAGATTAACTTACTCTCTCAAGCCAGAATTTAAAATTATATTGAAGTGAGAAGCATTGCACTAACACTTTGTAATCAGAGATTACAAGCCAACAACATAGGTGAACATACATTTATTTAATTATTTATTCAACAGCTATATTGTGAGCACCTACCCCATGTCAGATATCATGAGAATTGAGTGAGTGCAGTAATCCATATTGTTATTTGTTGTTTTCTTAAAGAAAAGGACATGGTTCATCAGTATTAGTGGGTCTTGACCTTAGCCACTCACCCAAGGAGATTCCTCTTCCCCCAGTTGAGAAATATGGCTGATATGCAGTGACAAACCAGACAGGTTCGTTCCTGTCCATAACCATCTAATGGAGGTTTGAAGAACTCAATGGGCAGTGAGTTCACAGTGTGAAGAGTGGTCAAATACAGAAATAAATGAAGCTATGAAATCACATGGAAAGCATGCAACACAAGTTAGGGAAACCTTCTCAGAAGAAATGTCTTAGAAACAGACAGCAAGGTGACACTGATATAGCTGACAATGAATTAGATATATTCATTTTATTCTTCCCACCAGATAAAGAGAAAAGAAGATCAAAGAAGTTGAATATCTTGACCAGGATCTCATTGCTAGTATGTGGCAGAGTGGGATTTGTACATAGGCAGCCTAACTCCAGAACCCTCGTTCTTGCTGCAAATGAGTATTAGGGAACATTAGCTATATTAGTATAATGTCTGAGTCTTGAGGTATGTGGTTACGAGTGTAACTTTTTTCCAACAATACCCTGTGTGCTTGTAAGGACTAATATCCCTGAATTTTCAGTGAGATGTGTTCCTTTTGCTATGGAGAAAATAAAGATCTGGGATAAGGAAGAGAAAAAAGAAAGGTGAAATCAAGTAATAAACAGTATACATATGAACTATGTATCCAGTCCTTTTCTATACCAGGTACTGATGTAAGGTGGTTTATTTTTCGTCCTCATTGTGCTAGGTGTAAAGGATGTATTATTTTTGACATATAGGCAACTTTAGGAGGCAGTTTCTTATGAATACAGAACTGATATTCAGAAAGGTTTAGCTTTATGTCTATGATTATTCAGTTAGTATAGGCCAGAACTCAGCCTGACTCTGATTTTCTTTCCAGCACACTGGTGTATCTCAAAGAGGAAAGGAAGACATAAATGTAGAAAAATAAGTAGATATATAGGTAGAAAGAAATGAAGATACAAAAGCAAGAAAATGATGGAAAGCTTTATGCAGTAGAATTTGGAGCTGAGCAATCTTATAAACAGGTCTCAGAGTAACAGAAAGTGATTTTTGTCTTTATACTGTTGCGAAGTTCCTTGATAGCATAAATATGTTCTATAAACATAAATGCCCCAAATTGAATTCCACTAGAATTAGAAGTCAGGAACAGAGCATAAGTTCCAGTGTAGAAACTTTTACTGCTGGTGGAAGTGAATTGGTGCCCTTTGGAGTGACAGTCCATATTAAATAATCAAGACTTCAAGGAATGTTAGCTCTCCTTTGAACTCTCTTAGAGTAGATGGCAGCTTGGATTCATCGTGCCCCTGTCCTAGTCCCAGGACCTTACCATTGCAGGATTGAAAATATCTAACAGGTAACGAAGTACCTTCAGTTTAAACAATTTGTTTTCTTACCTGGGGTCACATGTGTATCTGGTAGTAAAACTTGCTCAGGGTTATTGGGCAAATAATGGCAGTAATGAGCCATTGCAGCATAGCTAGGAGTGACTTGAGGGGAATAAGGCTATGAAATCACATGGATTTCATATGGAGTCATTTTGATACTCTGTGATTATGTCATTAATACAGAGCCTGATTTATAGAAAACTCTCAAAAAATGTTTGAATGAATGACAAAAATTATGGACAACTTATTCTTGTAGAATAAGGGAATAGTGTAGCATAGTAGTAAAGCTATAAATGCTGAGCTCGGCATTATGAGTTCTAATCATCTTAACTACATGTTTGACTTTTAGCTCTCTCAACTTCAATTTTCTCATCTATAAAGTAGAGCTCATACTGTTGTAAAATATTCCATTTAATGTGCTTAATGTGGCCTTACACATAGTAAATGTTCAGTAAGTATTAGCTTTTACTTATTTATCAACATGAATAGCCTGCAAGTGAAATGCCTTACTGTATAACCTTATGTTATTTCCCAGAGGTACCTTTACTGAAGAAGAAAAGGAATGCCCCATGTAGAAATCATTTGAGAGGTAGACCTAGGGGTACAATCTACTCTTATGGATCAAATGGTGGAGTGAGTAGAAAGGATACTCTGATGTTAGACTGTAATCCAGGGTGAACATCTCCATTGCCCTACCCAAGTACAGATGCTAGAACTTTCTCTTCAACATCACCATGGATTTCAACAGCCTGTCTTTCAGAAGGTTAGAGTACCTGGGGCCATTTGAAGGAATGATTTTGCCCAATTGTGTTGGGGCTGCACAAGTATACTAGATATATTTAGGAGATCTTTCTATTGAATGATTCACAGGTATATTGAGAAAGCTAGCTAACATGGCTCCTCAGTATGGTGACACACAGTACTCTCATAAATGGCAATGGAACTCTACAAGCTTTGGCTTGGCAGCCCCTTGGCTGCCTACCAAGCAATTGCATGCTAAGTCAGCCCCCCGCCTCTCTCCAGATCTCTCTTCCCTGACCCCATCAACCTCCCTTAGCCTTTGAACCCTCCTACTCTCTTCCCCTCATAACCTACCCTACCCGGCCAGGTGACTCTTGCCTTGTCTTCCTATAGGTGAATCATTCTGCAACTTTCTTTCTTCTTTTTCCAGTATATGTTATAGCATAAACCCTGTGTCCCTCATTCATTCCCCAGGGACTTCCATTTTGGTTCTCAAAAGTCCTTTCTTTTCTCAGCAAAACACTTCATATATCACAATTCATGGCTTTCAAATCTTTTGTTTCTGATGTGGGATTCAAGAACAAATTTTAGAATTCAGAAAAGCTAGAGCAATAGTTTTCATTCTCTTATATTCCTGTTATAATAACACTAGTTTTCCTTGAGGCAATGTGAAGCCTCTGTTAGACAGGAGGAAGGGTCATAATCAAGGACGGGAAGAAAAACCCAAAGATTGATGCTTTAAGATCATGTCTTGTTATATAACATCCGATCACCTTGAGTCCCACTGTCTGGTCTCAGCAAGTTGACTCATGTCTTTGGCTCGTTGCCGGCACTGACCCCTGGGCTCTGCTGCCTTGCTCTATAAAATGTAGAATGCAAGCCATGGTGATGAGGTTCCTCTGAAATTCATACTTTCTTCATATCACAATACTCCTTGTGAATTTTCCAAAGTTGAAATATTGTTCCCTAGATATTCATTGAGTGTTTACTATACATGTCTCATTTAGTCTTCATAACAGTGCTATGAAATATGTGCTATTATTGTCCTTATTTTACAGATAAGGAAACTAAGATTCAGAAAACTTGAGCCCATCACTACAGGTTTTGATCACATCTATCCAGCTCTCCTTCTCATACTGCTCTATCTCCTTGCAGTTAGATAAAAGTAGGTAGCCTGCTTTGACAAATGAAATAAGAGTAGAAGTGGCACGTGTCATTTTTTAGTGGAAGCGCTAAGAACCAATGCATAATTCGCCACACTTTTTTTTCCCCTCAGCCCCAGCCATGTTTCAAATAGTGGAAGTTCCACTAGCTTGCATCCTGGAATGAGGTAACATGGAACAGAATCCCATTCATCCCTTGATAGACAGTTAGCAATGTGCAAAAACAGAAAACTTTGTTGTTTTAAGCCACTGAGCTTTGAATATTGTTTAACCTAGCTCATCTGACTAATACAAAGGTCATCATTAATTTTATCATTTGTCCATTTATTCATTTAACAAATAATTATTAAGTATCTACTTTGCTCTAAGTCTGAGCTAGATACTACAAATAAAGTCATGATATTTGACTTTCTAGCCTCTGGTAACTAGCCCCATAAGTCCATATGCTTAAATGATGGAATCAGAATTTAAACTCAGCCCATTGGATTCCAGAGTTTGTTATATTCTAAATGCTATATTCTACTATCTCAAATGAAGATTTTTATAATATTTTACGATTGGTTTTAAAAACGTTCCAAGCTCTAGGTCTGGTCTGACTCAGACAGCATAGACAAAATCCCTATGAGCTGTCAGTTCAGTTTGATAAGCAGAGGTTTACTACTAAGAGGCTGACGTTTACTACCAAAGACAGCTCAAACCCAAATACCAAAATTTTTGCTGTTATTTATGTTTTCTGACTGTCTGGCATCTTTTACATGCCCTTTTATGTTTGGGGAATTTTCTACTTGATGGGTCCTACCATCTCAAAGTGGGAACCTGATGGGTCCTACCTCCTCAAAGTGGGAACCTGAAAACTCACTTCTAGTCTTTTTATTTGCAGCTAGTTTGCAGACATGACCACTTTTCACCAATTAGATTCACCCTAGCTAGACTACAGAAATTAGCAATACAAAGAAAAAAGTTTAATGTGGAGTGCATTTGACTGGTGAGGGGCAGCAGAGGTCCCTGGCTTGAGGAGGTTGGTGGTGGCAGGTTTGAGTCTCTGGCATATGAGTACCATTAGTGTTGGTACTGTGGCATTTACAGTAGCCCATTCAGTGCCAGTGGTATCTTCTCAGCAGGTTGGTTTGGGAACATGACTAGGGGCATTATTTCTAGAAATTTGGAATTAAGCTCAGTTCTCTAAACTTCTAATAATTCTGTGAGATACTCGCTATCCTTTAATGTACCTTTTTTTTCTGCTTAGTCAGCCATATCAACTTCTGCTTCTTGCAAATAAGAATTCTGACTGATGCAATGTGGAATCTGAGTCAGAAGCAGTTTGTGCCTGATCTTGGGGAAAGAGAATAGCAAGTGGCTAATCTAAAGGGTGGGTGGGGACAATAAAGTTGGAGAAAATCTGAGATTGAAGGTGGTAAGGGTTAAAAAGGAGTTGAGCTTCATATCCACCTTGAACAAACTGGTGTCGGCATCATCCTTGTGCAGTCCCATCTCCTCTTGAATCTGTTCATTCAGTCATTCACAAATATTTATAAAGCATATATAGCATGTCTGGCCCCAGGCTAGGCAATGGGGTGTTAATGATGGATAAATCAAGCTTAATCCTAGCCCTCATGCTGCTGAAAATTGCATGTGATTGGAAGATGATCAAAATCAAATGATCACATTAGTGGACAAAAATATAATTATCAATTACAGTGAGTACAATAAAAGAAAGCTACCTCATATTCTAAGTCATATAACAGGAGGAGTTGACCAAATGTAGGAGATCAAGGAAACCTTCCTAAAGGAGTTATTCTGCAGCTGAGATCTGAAGGGTAAAGAAAAGTAGTGGGTAGGGAGAGAGTGAAAGAACATACCAGGAGGTGTTTGCAAAGACCCTGGAAACAGAGAGAACACAGCACATTTGAACTACTGTAAGGCTGGGCAGACTGAACTGCAGAAAAAAGGTGAAAACGGAATAACATAAGACTGTGGTGGTACTGGGAGGAGGTGAAGGAGAGGAGCAGATCATGGAGTCTTGAAGCTCTATTAAGGATTTTGGTCTTTTTCCTAAAATCAATAGGAGACTATTGAAGAGTTTTAAGCAATGTGATAACACCATCAGATTTGCCTTCTGAAATGCCATTCTACTATGGTAAGGACAGGGGATGGGCAGGGGAGTAAAATAAATACAAGGAAGCAAATTAGGAGGCTATAGCAATAATCTAGGCAAGGTGGGTATTAGATCACAGTAGTGTCTGCAAGAGACATGGAGAGGAGTAGAAGGATTTGAGAGATATTTAAGAAGGAAAATCAATGGACTTCACAATGAATTAGATAAGGAATGTGTAGTGACTTCAACTTTTCAGAGTTGGGCCACTTATTCAAGAATCAGTGGAAATGCATCAGGTTGGCCAGCAAAAGTATAGAGATAATGTCTTTGGTTTTGTATATGTTGAGATTGGGGTGTTTTTGCAATATTCAAGAGAAGATGTTAAGTGGATAGCTGACAATGATGGTCTGGGGCTGCGTGTACAGGATTCGATTGGTGATGTCTCTTTCTCAAACTTAAAAGCAGGATCTTCTGAAAGTAGGATCCCAACAAATCCAGACTGAAAAACTCAAGTTTGATTCATTCATCCATTCATTTAGTGCAGTTTTATTGGGCATATATCTTGCACTAGCCACTGGTGATACAGAGTCAAAAAAGGGATACTGATTCTGAGGAACTTACAGCTATCTGAGAAGTGGAAATGTCAATATGCAAACAAATAAAATGTAAGTAATGGAATTATGTATGAGAGTCTTCTAAAAAGGCAGATTTTAACTATTTTTATAGTTGGGTCTTCCTTCATTATTTTCTTTCATTAAAGCAGTTGTAGGTCTACAGAAAAATCATGCAAAAAGTACCTTTTTTCTATATACCTGCCCCCAGCTCACCCACAGTTTTCCCTACTAACACTTTGCATTAGTTGTTACCTTTGTTAAAATTGATGAAACAATATTATTATGATTATATATTTTAAAAATAGATTTTATAGGTAGATTTTAAGGTTCAGGTGCAGGAATGGGGTGTGTCCTAATAAAGGGAGGAAGTATTCAAAGGCTCAGAGGCGTGGAAAAGTACCCTGTTCTTAGGAAATCA
Organism: Myrmecophaga tridactyla; assembly: GCA_004026745.1. Lineage (NCBI taxonomy): Eukaryota > Metazoa > Chordata > Mammalia > Pilosa > Myrmecophagidae > Myrmecophaga > Myrmecophaga tridactyla. The sequence goes on along the minus strand of PVIY010020080.1, from coordinate 10,769 downwards.
CCAATATTAAATATGGCTGAAGCAAGAGAGTTGGGGCCTGGGGGTGGAATGAAGTAAGCCTAGAGATTTAGACGGAAAGAAGAAATCAGCAATCTATATACAGTTTGAGCTTTAACCTGAAAATTGCCAGGGATCACTGAAGCATTTCATACAATGGAAGATTGGAACCGGATTCGTGTTTTATATAGATTACTCTGCTGGAGCCATGATAGATGACATTTGTAAGAGAGCTGGGAAGTATCACTCAACATCCAAACTTGCTATCTACCTTTTTAGTAGGTAGACTTTATATTTATTAGTGCCTTCAGCGTTCCAAGTGTTCATGTTATTATCTTATCTCATTTGTGGCACAGAAATTGGAAAATGCTACAAATCAGTGACTATTATACTTTATGCTTTTCATGGTTAAATTAGATAATGACCATAAAATGGCATTGGCTTGCTCACTTGTTAGAAGCCGTGAAATAACCTTCTCATTAAATAGCCATTTTCCTGCCACAAAGCAAATTTAGAACAAGGTACAATGTGTCTTAAAACTCTCTTTAATTGATGTACATTATCTTCCATCTTATGTCATGACTCAACATGTTTTGAATATGGGTGACCTGAACTTATAATGTCTCTTACCTTTTTTACAGAGTAGACCCAATGGCCCAGAGGCCAGCGGTCAAGGAGAATGTTAAGGTAAAAGGTTTTCATTTTGTGTGTGTCTTAATTTAAATAATGATGAGTAATTGAGAAAGAATTCTAAGAAGGAGTCCCTGAGGCTTATGCAGTGATTTATTTGGTCCACAAATAAAGGAAGACAAGAAATTAAGTTTTGCTGGTTAGATTAAAGTTATTTTATATTCTTTCATTAACATGGGTGATGAGGACAAAAATAAAGAAAGAGACCCTTGGAACAAATAGGCCCTCAAATACCATTTCAGCAGAGAACAGCTATGAATAAGCTAAAACTTCAAATCCCAATACTATGGATGCTTTTCAAATCACTACGAGGTACTGTTCCATCATCTGTTGTTACTTGTACAGTTGTTGGCAGCCACTACAGATTGTGATTGTTGCTTAGGGAAGAGGGACTAGTAAGAAAACTCCCCCACCAAGTATGTTTTCCATTTAGCCCAGATGCTAAAAACCTCCACTGCCCTGGAAGGAAAAGGGAGAAATTGAGTATTAGCAAAAGAAATAATCTTTTAAAAGTGAGGGGCTGCAATATCATCAAATAAGATGACTTTCTTCATTTATTTCCTTAGTAAGGACTGGAGATGAGAATAAGACTGTCCATGAGAAAAAAACTTACATATCACTGCAAATGAAAGTAAAGACCTTTTGTTGTTTCTTTTTAGGCCGTGGCTTAGTATCTTGATAGCCAACCTCTGTTATGAAGTCAATATTGTGAATAAAATAATGATTCTTATGTGGGAAGAAAAGCAAAAAAAGGATTACAGTGGTTTAATGGCAGCTTTCTTCTAGCTAGATATCTGAAAACATAAAAAATAGTTGACAGTAATTACTTTTGTGTTTTTTTATTCTTAACATAAAATGTTAAATTTCTTTTTAAAAAAACCCCACATACAATAGAGAAACAACACATGAATTCCTTGCTCTTTGGAGAATTATTAGACTGTGAATATTTCATCTCAGCCTGGGTTCTAAGTCTATTCAATCTGAAGAAATGTAAAAAGGGAACTTTGAGCAACAAATGGGCAAAGCACCTTCTTGACATGGGAACAATGATAGTGAAATATCAACAGTGCTGCTTCAAAAACCTGTTCCCTTCATCACTGCAATTCAGAAATATTGTGAACATTCAAATCATCATTAAAATTTTCAAAACCAGTCCCACTAATGAAAAGACTAGGAGATTTATCCATTAAATATTTTGAATCAATCAAGATCAAATCAACCAGCTACAGACATTATTTTTCTTAAAGTTAAAAGAAAATTTATTTGAGGGTAGACAATATGTGAGTCTGATAGTCAACTATATAAACTGCAGCCTTTTCAGCTTAGATAGACCCAACCAATATCATTTACACACATGCTGAAGATAGTAGGTCAGAATTTTCATGCTCAAGTCTTCCCCTCACGTATATAGGCATGGTTTTTGAAGCTTACCACTTTGTAACTTGTAGTATGGTGGTCTTTGTACTTTCCTTCTATCTCTAAGCAGTGCAGTTTCCTAAATTAGCCATGTAGCAGGCTTGTACTGGCTCGCAAGAGCCAATTGCTGAATTTTCAAGGATTTTGAGAGTAGTCATTAAACATAGATGTTATTAAAAATTAAATTATGTAACTTATAATTGAATAAGTAATATTAAAAACAAGAATAACAAATACTCAAAACTCATCACTTTCTAATTATTTTACTACATTTTACAGTTATCTATGGTCTTAAGATTATTTATGTCTATTTTTATCTGTGTGGTGAAAAGAAATATAATAGTGTGTTCCTGCAGATCTCTTCCTAGCATTGAGTTCAATGATGTCATGTTGGTAGTTTGAAATTTGTCATAGTGTGAGTATTTGCATCATGGAAATGGGCAAACACTACAAAATAATTTGATGTGGTGTTTTTTTTTCATCTCTAGACATCCCAGAGATTGGCAATATGGCCTGAAGACTAAATCCTGTCCCAGCCAGCTAAGAATGTTTTTTTTACATTTTTAAATGGTTGCAAAAAGACAAATACCAAAAAAAAAAAAAGTAATAGAGACTATATGTGGTAAAATTAAAATAAATAGCTAGTGGGGGTGCAATGGTAGTTCAGTGGTATAATTCTCGCCTGCCATGTAGAAAACCCAGATTCGATTCCCAGCCCATGCACCTCCCCCCACCAAAAAAAATAATAATCACTCAACAAATGGTGCAGCAATAACAGATACTTACATGGAAAAAAAATGAAATGTGACCCCCATCATACAGCATACAAAAAATTAAAAAATGATGGGCTGGTAATAAATATTGGGCATTGTGGGATATAAGGTCTTTGCCACAACTACTCAGTTCCACAATGGAAACCCAGAAGTAGGCATAGATAATATGTAAACAAATGGACAAGACTGTGTTCCAATAAAACTTTATTTACAAATAAATATTTGTATTAGGCCTGATTTGGCTCACAGATGGATGGTAGTTTGACAACCTTGGATGTAAGTTTTAAATAGGAGAAGCTAAGTTTATATTCCTTTAGTGTCCTAATCAATAAATAATAACTCTAATAAAATACTTTAGCTCTAGGTAGTGCCCTTGTTTCAGTTTGCTAATGCTGCTGGAATGCAATATACCAGAAATGGTTGGCATTTATAAAGGGGATTTATTAAGTTACAAGTTGCAAGTCTAAGGCAGTAAAAATTTCAAATTAAAGCACTAGCAAGAGATAACTTCTCAGAGGAAAGTTTCTCTGTCACATGGGAAGGCATATTTAACGTCTGCTGGTCCTCTTGGGTTCATTTCAAAATGGCTCTCTCAGCTCCTGTGGTTCCTTCTAGGTTCTGCTGGTGGCTTTCTTTCTGTATCTCCAAACATCTATGAATGGTTTCATCTTTCTGCTCTCTGTATGGGCTCTTATAAGGACTCCAGTAAACTAATCAAGACCCACCTTAAATGGGTGGGGTCACATCTCCATCTAATCAAAAGGTCACACCCATAATTGGGTGGATCACATCTCCACAGAAACAACCAAATCAAAAATCCCACCCCAACATTAGGTCTGCCCCAACAAGATTGGATTAGGATTAAAAGAACATGGCATTTCTCAGGTACACAACATTTTCAAACCAACACCGCCCTTATGAAATTAAAAGAAGCAATGACATTTTCCTACAGCAAATGAATCACATTTCAGTTCCATTAAATGGAAAATTCCACCTCTGAAGGTTCTTTGACCAATCATGTGATGAAAGTGGTGAAATGGAGCTTTGTGGTTTTTAAGCCCTTAAAAATCACCTAATTCACTAAGTCACACAGATAATCCTCAAAAAAAATTTTACAAACTAGACATGTCTACAATTCAACCCACTGATTTCTATTAAAAATGATCTAAAGTTGTATATTTGGGATAAGTCACTTAACTTTTCTAAGATTCCTTTGTGTTTAATCATTAAATATTACATTTCACGAGGCTATTTATAGTAAAAGCGTTGTCATTATATCATTTTTCTCTCTTTTTTATACGAATGTGTCTATGTGCAGGCACATAGACAGACCCTTGCCCAAAATACAGACCCATGTAGTAAGAACGCATAAGGAGGGTGCATGGGTAGTTAACTGGTAGAATTCTTGCTTGCCATGGGGAAGACCCGGGTTTGATTCCTAGCCCATGCATTCCAAAAAAAAATTCAACAAATGGTGCTGCAGTAATGGAATTTTGACATGGAAAATAATAAAATGTCACCCCTACTGCTCAGTATACAGAGAAAAAAAGTGCTTAATGAACAAATGTTTTCTCTATGCTCAAGTTTTCCTTTCGTTCCAATATGTCCATACCTGGTCACATGGCCCAGATGGTAGGCCCAAGAATTAATAGGATATATGGTTTAATAGAGCCTTAACAGTATATATGCATTTTTAATTTCCTCTTGGGAAGCAACATTTTATGTAACTGTACATGCTCACTGCTTTGTGTAGAATTTCTCTAATGCATCCTCAAAATGAATAGTATCTCGATAGTATATCACCTGCCAAATAAACCCTTATTTATTTGAGGTCTTGTGGGAAGGGTCCTAACCTGTCCCTCAAATGTTTTGCAAATTAGACAGTATAATAATGGTAAACCTGCTGGATATGGACTCAGTCCACCAGAGTTCCAGGCCTCGCCTGGCCTTTAGCTCGCTTTGTGAACCTGGGCTAGTTACTTCCCAGCCTAAGCCTCAAAATTGCTATAACCATCAAAAAGAAAATTGGACTAGGCAAACTCAGATATCCCTTCTAGCTCATACCCTGTGGCACCAGATACTTAGAATTAGAAAGTATGTCCCAGACACAGTGCTGCTGCTCTTCCCAGCCTCATGGGTTATAGATGCATGGCCTTAGGGAGAGAAGCCAGCCCTGAGACTTTGGTGACAGGCGCACCTCAGAGGTTGAAATTGGAAGCTCTCATCTTATGCCTTATCAGATCTCAGTCCTGCTTTGTTTGGCCCACAGAAAATTTCCCATACAAATTTGATTGTCAGCTTTTCTTGAAAAATGGAAAGATCTAGCAACATTGTTAACATCCCCGTCCCCCCTCTGAAATTTTCCTGTTGCAAAGTTTTCTACAGCTGAATAGCAGCTTCTCTCATTAAGTGGGCCAGGGCAATTCTAGACTATCCATATGTTGAATACTAATTATAGTATTTTATTTCCATGAAAGGATGTGAAACCTCCATGCGAAGAATGTCATGATCACACTGAGGTCCACTTTCTAAACACAGATGGAAAAGAAAATATATCATTTTAAATATCCTCTCATAAACAGTACTAGGAGTAGGTTCATTTTACTTGTTGAAACTCATCCATTTGGTGAGATTCCAAATTCTAATTTTCATAAGGAAGTAGTTATGATGGTTTGCATAAAATCTTAAGACCAACTCTACCTAGGAATAAATCTAATGAAGGAAGTACAAGATCTTTATGGAAAAAATTGCATGTTATTAAGTCATATAAAAGAAGACACGAAAAATGATTAGATATAATATGCTCATGAAGGAGAAGAGTCAGTATTGTAAAGATGTAAATTTCCCCAATCTATAAATTCAAAGCAATTCTATTAAAAAGTGTATCAGAATATTTCTGGAACTTGGCAAATTTATTCTCAACTTTATCTAAAAGAGAAAAATCCAGGAATGGCCAACATAATTCTGGAAGAGAGGGAAAAAAGAAAGTGAAATGTAATAGCACATATGACATTTATTGCAAGGATATTTATATATCCTTTATATGTAAATTTATATATCCTTTAATTAAAACATGATATTGGTTTGGTAATTATTGACTATGTCAGTAGATCAGAATAGAGCATGAACAAATCTATCTATGCATATATGAGAATTGTTGTCGTCCACTTTAGAAATCAGTGGAGTATGGATGAACTATTTGATATATAGAGTTGAGAAAATCGGTTTTCTTTATAGAAAAAGTAATAATGTTGCTACTTGCCTGATACAAAAATAAGCTCCAAAAGGATTAAAGACCTAAATGTGAAAAACCAAACTCTATAACAATTTTTTTTAAAAAAAAAAAGGAAAAGATCTTTATGATCTCACATCTGGGAGGAGTTTCTTAAAATCAGGAACAAAATTAAACATTTTTACAAAAGATAAATAATTAAATTATATTAAAATTTAATTTATATGACAGAATATCATAAGGTTAAAAGGTGAGTATCTGGAAGAAAACATTAGCAACAGGCAAAGGATTCATATTCAAAGTATATAAAGAACATCTACGAATCAGTGAAAAAAATACAAATAGGCAATAGAAAAATGAGCAAATGATACTGAGGTAATTCACAAGAGAGGAAAAGCAAGTAGGCAATAAAATATGAAAAGATAATCTTACTAGTAATCAGGAAAATCCAAAATAAGAGAAATGAAAATATATGTTTACACAAAAATTTGCAGTTTTATTTGTAAAGCAAAAAAAAAACAAAAACAAAACTGGAAACCTTTCAAATGTTCATTCCGGCAAATGGATAGACAAATGTGGTATATCCATACGCTGGATAAAAAGGAACTAAGTTCTGATGTAGACAAAAACATGGATGAATCTCAAAATTCTTAATACAAGTGTTAAAAGCCAGAGAAGAAAGTAATATAATGTATGATTCCATTTATTTTAAAAATCCAGAAAATGCAAACTATTCTATAGTGAAAGAAAGCAGGTGAGTGGTTGCCTGATGTATTAGTTTTCTATTGCTGTATGGTAAATTACCACAAACTTAGAGCTTAAAGCAACGCGAATTTATTAACCCTGTTTCCATGGCACAAGTTAGCTTGTTCCACCACTCACGTTCACCAGGCAGAAATCAAGATGGCTGCCAGAACCTAGGTCTTATCTAAACCTTGAGTCCTCCTCTGCCCTCACTGATAGTTAGCAGAATTCAGTCTCCAAAGCCAGGGCATTTTGGTTCTTCAGGGCCAATAGCAGAGGGTTTCTGCTTTATCAAAACTTTGTGACTTCTGTCTCTCACCTCTAGAACCTTTTTTAAAGGTCCCACCTGATTAGGTATGGCATGGCCAGGAAAATCTTCCTTTGATGAACTTCAAAGGAAGTTGAAGTTCAAATGATTAGAGGCCTTAATTACATTTGCAAAATCCCCCTACCCTTATCATAACATAATCACAGGAGTGATATCCCATCAGATTCACTTGTCCATCCACACTCAAGGTGAGGTGGTTATGCAAGGTGTGTCCACCAGGAAGTGGGGATCCTGGAGCCCATCTTAGAAGTCTGCCCATCATGCCTGGAATTGGAGCTTGAGGGAGAGACGGATTGCAAAGAAGTCATGGGAATATTCAGTATCTTCACTTTGTTGTTGGTTTCACAGGTATATACACCTAACAAAACAACTGGATTATACACTTTAAATATATGCAGTTTATTGTAGAGTATATAATTGTACTTCAATAAAATAAATTTGTAAATTGTATTATATTCATCCATCAAATTGGCAAATTATTAAAAGACTAAAAATATCAGGTGTAAGAAATGTTCTGGAACAACAAAAACACATACACTGCTTGGACAAGGGGGTAAACTGGAGGGAAACTTGGTCTTATCTAGAGAGGTAGAATACAGCCATACCCTAATGATCTGTCGAGTCCATTGCTGGATATTTGTCATAGAGAAACTCACCCATCTGTGCAAAGAATAAACACAAGGATATCCATTGTACATCAGTTCAATAGCAAAAATTGAAAATAACCTAGATATCCATCATCGGAAAAATGGATAAGCATGGCATATTCATAAAATGGAACACCATACAAGAGTTACTATCAAGAGCTAACTTTTCAAGTAGGATAGATTTCAAAAATCTCATGTCTAAAGAAAGCAAGTTGAGGAATGATTGTTCAGTATGATTACATTTGTATAAGTGTAAAGTATTACTGTATACTATTTATTGACAAATATATTCAGTAAATGTATGTAGATACATGGATGGGGAGGCTGTATACCAAATTGGTGAACTGGGGAAGAAAAGGAATGAAACTGCGAAAGGACATAAAGGGAACCTCAGTTTCATCAGCATTTCTGTTTTTGCTTTTAAAAATTTTGGCTAATATTTTTTAAAAATTTTTTTTAAAAAAAAGCCAATCGCTTTTCCACCTTTTGGCTAAGATCAAGTGTAGTATCTGTTCTTATCAGTTTAGTATCTGATACGTCCTCTATCCGAGGACAATATATTAAATAGGAGCTTGCTCTGTCCACTCCATGCATCGACCTGGTATTGCAGTACTTCCAGGAACAGTACACTCCCCTTGGGGGAATAATAAATGTATAAAAAGCTAGAAAAAAATATTTTTTCGAAGTAAATGTGACAAGATTTTAAGGTTTGTTCATTCTAAGTGGCGGGTGTGAGTGAAGTTTTTATTTTAACATTTTTTATTGTGAAATACAACATATATGCAGAAAACTGATAATTTTCAAAGTACAGTTTTACAAGTGCTTATAGAACAAATTTCAACAATATGGGTTATAGTTCTACAATTTCATGTACTTCCTACTCACTGTTTTAAAACACTGCAGACTAACAAGAAATATCAATATGGTGACTCAGTAGTCACAATAATTTGTTAAATCCTATGTTTCTCTGTTACACCTCCTCCCTCTCATTTGATCTTCTCCCAGACTTCAGGGGTATTTGGGCAATGACAGTTCTAACATCTTCATATTGAAAAGGGGTGTCGACATTATGGGGTAGGCGGATGTAACTACCCCATAATTATATTCTTGTAGATACTGGTTTCAGGATTAATCTGGCGTAGGAATAATCTGGAAGATGAGTGAGGTTTTGATTTGTTTTATTTTTAAAGCATGATCCTATCTATCCATGGGGAAAAGGTAAGACAAACCCAAACTGAAGGACATTCTTCCGGTCCCTGACCAGCACTTCTCAAGGTCATCAAAACAAGGAAGGTCTGAGTCTAGAGGAGCCTAAGAAAACATGAGACCTAAATGCAATGTGGTGGGATGAGATCCTAGAACAATTAAAGGACATTTTGTAATAAGTAAGGAAATCTGAATCAAGTATGAACTTTCATTAGCAATAATATATCGATGTTGGCTCATTTGTTGTGACAAATATACCATAGTAATGCTGATAATGGGTGCTGGGAACACAGAAACTCTCCAATATTCTGGCAGCTTTTCCGTAACTCAAAAACTATTCTACAATAAAAAGTTGATTTAAAAAAATCACCAGGGTGGGCCAAGTTGGCTCAGCAGGCAGAGTTCTTTCCTGCCATGCCAGGGATCCGGGTTCCATTCCCGGTGCCTGCCCATGCAAAGAAAAAAAATCACCGTTAGCCCCAGGGAAACAGCTGTGGCAGGGCGTAATGTAGAACAGTGCTGATGTGAAGGCAACAGATCTGTGCTGAAATCCTGGCTCTACCACCACTGGCTTTGTCACCTTTGATAAAGCTATAACTACCTCCAGTTTCCAATTTCTCTTTTGCAAAATGTGGACAATCCCCAGTTTTTAGAATCATTGAAACATTAACTGAGACAACATAAAGAGCATCTTGCCAATCTTCAGGAAAGACGTGCAGCCTTGATGATGCCTTCATTTGGACTTTTCTCTTAGCCTCAAAATTGTGAGCTAATAGCATCAAGGCATTGAGAAAACCTTCTCCACCAAATGGGGAAGAGTGAAATGAGACAAAGTGTCAATGGCTGAGAGATTCCAAACAGAGTCGAGAGGTTATCCTGGAGGTTATTCTTACGCATTAAATAGATATCACCTTTTTAGTTAAGGTGTAATGGAGAGGCTGGAGGGAACTGCCTGAAAATGTAGAGCTGTGTTCCAGTAGCCATGCTTCTTGAAGATGATTGTATAATGATATAGCTTTCCCAATGTGACTGTGTGTTGTGAAAACCTTGTGTCTGATGCTCCTTTTATCTACGTTGTCCAAAAAACGAGTAGAACATATGGAATAAAAATAAATAATAGGGGGAACAAATGCTAAAATAAATTTAGTTTGAAATGCTAGTGATCAATGAAAGCAAGGGGTAAGGGGTATGGTAGGTATAATCTTTTTTTTTTCTTTTCTGTTTTCGTTTTCTTTCTTTTTCTATTGTCTTTTTATTTCTTTTTCTGAATTGATGCAAAATGTTCTAAGAAATGATGAATATGCAACTAAGAGATGATATTGTGAATTATTGATTATATATGTTAATGTTTTATTTGGTTTGTTAATTTTTTTAATTAATAAATTAAAAAACAAACAAACAAAAAACTGAGCTAATAAATTCCCATTGTTTAGCCATTCCTTTGCATGGTATTTGCTTGAGTAATCTAGGAAATTAAAGCAGCAAATAATGGTGCACAGGATGAAATTCATCTTCCTCCTTCAGCCGAATTAAAGAGAGGGCCATAGAGAAAGCAAGACCCTTATGGTAAGTTTCTAACACAATGACCCTTTCTACTGGTATATATGGCTTATGACAATCACATTAGCTCCATCCTCTAAGGGAATAGAAATGGAGAAAAGGGCAGATTCCTCCTACCTCTGTTCACCGTTCATCTATAAAATGAAATATTGTGCTATTTTGGAAAAATCATGTTT